>CM056377.1:12911395-12941395 GCA_029718625.1 Synaphobranchus kaupii | reverse complement strand
CCCACCAAAACAAGGGGCGCAGCAGTCTGTCTACTCCCAGAAGCTTGTCATTATGGTCTGTTGTCTCTGCGCCCTGACTGGTCCCACAGTGTTATGATGAGGCTTTGATTAAACCCACAGAAAAACGTGTGCCCGCCGTGGGAATGTACCAGCTCAGGCCAGGACAGGATTTTATGAATGTACCAGTCTGGCCTCTGTAATCCCTCATATTAAATCTGTATTCTTGCTCACGGCCCCAACTAAACAGACATCCTGTTTTTCCTAAAGGACGAATCAAGAAGCCATGCAGGGGGAAACCTGCAATGGTCCGACACTACCGTATGTACACAGAACTATACAAAACCCGTCAGACATGAAATAACATTGTGATGAAATGTACACTGTACGATCAATTATACAATGACTGCCAAGTGCTCAATGCCATCTTTGTTATTTTCCATAAATGTGATGCATTTCACTCAAGTACAATTCCCAACTGAGCACTAACAGAGGGCTTCACCCAGAGCCAAATAACCACACTGAAAAGCATGTTAAATTATTAACTGTGGCACATCACCAACAAGTAGACTAAATGCCTACTGAATGTGTACGGAATTAACATTGAATACATTATGTTTTTCCGCTACATAAAGCAAATGTGTTTATGGAGGAACTTTAAGCTCCTATTTATTGCTCAGATTTGATATATGCACGCTCTGGGACAGGCAGACAATGAGACACGTCATAATGTTCATTTGCAAGGCTGGGATAGTACAGTTGATGTGTGAAACAGGGTGTGGCAGTGATGGTGCATTGGGGGCGATTGTGATAGCCACGTTACGGACCTGCATGCGGTTCATGGCTTCACGTATCTGGTCCAGGTGGTGGGCGGAGCTTAGGGCCTCCAGGCGGATGTCCGTCAGCTTCAGTTCCTTCTCCCGCAGCTCGTTCTTCAGCTGAAGGATGATCTCAGCCTCCGCCTCCGTGCACTCACACAACCTATAGGGAGAGAGAGAGAGGGAGAGAGAGAGACAGAGAGATAGAAAGAGATAGAAAGAGAGGTTTCACACACTAATTAGACACACTGAAACAGCAATGCAGAGTTCTACTTCTTTAAACTGAAAGTATTAAAAGTTGTAAGACATGGTGCGTTAAGACACTGATGTGTCAATCACCACTAATATATACTTCACTATCACATTCATATTCTACTATAATTACATATATTGCAAGATACATTTTAAAATGCATAGCACAACAGAGTTACACATATGAAACATGCAAAAATTCATATATATTTCATATATGGTGCTAACATTTTAAAAACGTATTCCTCATATTTTTTTATATATTGCCATAATTTTTCACAATTGATGGCTGTATCCTGATCAATCAGACAAATGCTCACACTAAGAGCCACTGAAGGATAAAAAGAAGCATTGCCCCACACAGACTGCACACACTCCCAGCTTAAACCAACTCTTAAGACTTAAAACCCACAAAATATTTTCTGCTCCACAAAAGAGGCATTAACAGGTAACGTGAATGCTAATCCTGTCAACAATAGCATCGACAGAAGCCAGGACAAACAAACTCTGGATCCAACTCTTGCGGTTTTGACTTAAAAACACAGCCAACGTACTTAAGTCTTTGCAAAGCAATGTGTTTTGAGCAGTAATCAGGGTATGTGTGATATCAGCATTATATGGGTGATATCAGCATTATGGAGACCCTCAGAGACCACAGTAACATCACATCAGGGTAAATAAATCAGCTGTGGCTCTTTCTTCTCTATTTATCAGCTGGCCACAGTAGAAATTGGCACAAGCAAAATTCTATTCAAGACTGTAGCACTACTTTGACAGGCCTTGAGAGAACCAATTTTGGGGTTTTTTGATCCAGACGTTACAGACGTTTCAGTGTTAGGGCCCAGTCAAAGGGCAATAATATGAGTTATGATGGGGTGGCCAAACAGGCAGGTGAACACACTCCACACTCCATGCAGTGCTTCTCTCCGTTACCGAGATCTGTGCTTGTAGACCACATGACCGTTTGGCCTTTTCTTGCGCATCCAGATTGGAGAGGATTTGCTATCACAAAAACATTTGCTACAGACAGACAGACAGACAGACAGGCAGACACATGAAGCCAAGGGAGAGGTGAAACACAGATTTAACTAACATTTAAAAAGGGAAATTAGCAATAGCAGAAATAGCAGAGAACAAAAAGAGGCCACAGAAAGATAGTTTTTGTGCCACTGCAGTGGGTATACAGCATATGGGCTGTGTCTGCATGTTCACTGTGTAATCTTCGCACGTGTGTGTGTGTGTGTGTGTGTGTGTGTGTGTGTGTGTGTGTGTGTGTGTGTGTGTGTGAGAGTGTGTGTATGTATATGTGCGAGTGTGTGTGTGAGAGTTTGTGTGGATATTCTGGACTCACTCTGTGGTGGAAGGGGAGGGTCTGAGGGAGGTGATGCTCCCCTGATTAGTGGCATGCTGCAGCTTTGGTGAAGAGGGCAGAGAAGAGTCCGTCTGCTCCTCAATGTCCGAGTGCGGGGATGCCGGCTTATTGGGCTTCTTCTTACTGAAGGCCTGCTTGAAGGAGCTCCGTAACTGCAAAACAAAGGCTAGCTTCAATTTCCATTGTCACTCACGCATTGTTACCTGTAGGGGGTTAGTACATCCAGAACCAGCCTGGGGTAAGTCAGCAAGCAGGGAAGTAAGGGTACTTGTGAGGAGTCTGAAGAACAGAGTTAATCTAATGCAACCACATAAGAACAGGGCTGAGGGAGGAAACTGCACAAGAAAATAAAACCTGAAACCACTGGTCTAAAACTACAGCCCTACATTTCTTTTCAATGCAGTGTACAAAATCAAATGCAGACAGAGCAATTTCACACAGCAGAGATGTCAGTAGTTGCAGCAGCTGTCAACTCATTGCAGGTGATCCACTGAGTTCACTCACTTAGCTCAGCATTCCAATAAGAAAGTTTGAAAGTAATTGGTAAGATGAAAAAGGCCAATGACCCCTTTCTATGAATGCAAACATGCTGTAAGTTCCTGTGTGACAAGGCTGGTATTAGATCCCTCGAAAATAATAATAAACACCGAAGCACATATAGCTGGTCAGAGCATGACATAGGACAGGGTTGGCAACCCTGGTCCTGGAGAGCCGCAGGGTCTGTTGGTTTTTGTTTTCACCTTAAATACAGCAACTGCTTAGACAAAAGAAACCAGGTGAGGTGAGCTAACTGTGTAATCAACTTCATTAATTGATCAATTAACCCTTTGAACAGTAGGTTCTTTGGAATGTTTAAAAAAAAAATTGTTCTAGCTGTTCTAGAACTCCATTGCTTTGAAATACCAGCAGTGATTGTTACATCAGCCTTAGAATGTTCAGTTAAGAACATTCTAATCACATATATGTGATCTTAAAGGGTTGAGAGGCGAGTAACAACAAAAACCAGCAGACCCTGCGGCTCTCCAGGACCACGGTTGCCTACCACTGACATAGGAGGTGGTGGGAGCAGTCTTCAGGGGTTACAGGAGGCTCTGGGTAAAAGAACTTGAAAGTGAGTGTAAGCGAAGAGACTCGGCACAAGGTGACAGCCTCCAAACATGAAAATGCTTCAACTGCTATATGTTTTCGATCTTACACCCAAGGTTCAATTTTCAATTGGAAAAAATGACCAGTATAACCTTAACATTACACATAATTTCGACATGTCTCCAAATTGTATCTGTGTAATTTCAGGATAATATGTGAATGTATGTTATTAATAAAACACATACTTCAAATAGGCAGGATCTTGTCTAATGAATTATCATTGTACCCTTGTGTTAATTTGAGATGCAGTAAGAATTTCTGATTCATCAGCTCAGCTCAGTATTCATGTACTTTCAGTCCCAGGTTATTTTCTTGTTTTTTGAATGGAACAGTGTTCATACAAACTTGCAGTCAAAAAGTAGAGGGGCTGTTGCCATGCAGATGTCTGATGCTCTAGTGTGCATACACACAGCACGTGGGGGTGGGGGGCGGTGGGGGGGTAATGGGGGTGTCCACAGTATGGGCACTGGAGGGGCGGGAGTCAAACACCACTAACCTGGGCAGGGATGGAGTCAGCCACCTGAAGGTAAAACACACTCACTATTACAATGCCGTTTGGCTACAGGTCAACTGCACACAGTAGGGGTGGGTGGGGGAGTGGAGTGGAGGTGGGGGGGGGGGGGGGGGGTGAGGGAGGTCAATACACTGCCCTGCAACATTACAGCTTCTCACAAAAAATTATGTCTTTAAACTTCCGAAAGAGGTCAAGTTTTTCACAGTTCCTTTAACTGGGCAGATGCTGTGCCGTATCCCCCTGTGTGTGTGTGTGTGTGTGTGTGTGCTTGTGATTCTGTTTCCCTCAGCTGTCTCATATTTAATAAAGACGCAGCTCTGCCGCTGGGTGTTTGGCGAGGCATATCTCCGGCAGCCTAAGCCAGATTTCTCTCATTATGCTCACAGGTCTCTCAGTCTGCTAAACTTGTCTGGAGAGAATCAGAAAAACTGGGGTCTTTCAAGGCTTTCTGGAGCAACAGAGGCCCTTTCCCTCGGATAAAACCCCTCCAAAGCTGCTTGGGAGTCAACAGTAAGGGGATTTTGTTTTTAAAAAAAATAAAAGCTCTGCTCTAGCCCTCCAGGAAAAGAAAGTCGCTTGAATTTGTAAGCCTCCGTGCTGATCTGGGACTTGCACATTACGCCACAATCTCAGAAACCTCTTAGAAGCACATTACAAGCAATCCAGACAACAAGAGTGAGCACAGCTGCAGACTATGCATAGATGAATAACGAATAGCCCAGAATAAGCACATTACAAAATGTACATTCATATGTAGGGCTTTTCAGTACTAAAGGCTTTCTTTTAAATGCATTTTAACAAACAGCAAAAATGCTTAAAAAAAAACAGGAATCACACTACTGCATAACTGTAGCTGTGCTTAATGAACAAATGCAAATATGTTTAATAAGTTTTCAGGGGGAAGCATTCTAGTAAAATGACCTCAAATACAGTGAACGAATATTGAATGGTAAATAATCAAAAGCTATTGTTCCCAGTGATATTGTTTTGTAATTAATTGCAATGCGTTTCCCGCCCTGCTCTGCAGTGTGGAGGTGTGCGTCCATGCGGCGTCTGATTCTAAGAGGGCCGGAGCATTCTTGCACACAGGAGAAGCCACAGGGGTAAGAGGCTTAAGGAAACTGAGCTTTATGAAGGGAAGCATGGAGGGAGCTCAGAACCATGCTTCTCTTTTCACCACCTCTCTCTCTCTCTCTCTCTCTCTCTCTCTCTCTCTCCCTCCATCTCACCTTGTATTCTTTAGCTTTTTCCTGGCAGTTATGTGAGAGGACGGGAGAGAAGAGGGCGGGATTACACATCACGCAAATCAAACAAATCATGACTTCTGCAGAAATCAGGCAAGCGTGAGGATGTCTTTGTCTTAATTAAAATTTTATTTTATCATGAATTAATGTTTGCCGGAAAGGTGAGAAGAGACTGGAGCCTCCTCCCTGTCTTCCAGTCCCCTGCCCACACCCTTTGCCCCCCTGTCCCACTTCCAAGACCCCACCCCATGCCCCAAGCCCCTCCTGCACAGCTCCCCACAGAACCTACCCCATCCTACCGCCCCATCCCATGGCCCCATCCCAACACCTCTGCCTAAACCCCACCCCCATCCCATACCCCCACCCCAACACCTCTGCCTAAACCCCACCCCCATCCCATACCCCCACCCCACACCTCGTCCCAGACCCCACCCCCATCCCATACCACCACCGCACACCTCGTCCCAGACTCCACCCCCATCCCATACCACCACCCCACACCTCGTCGCAGACTCCACCCCCATCCCATACCACCACCCCACACCTCGTCCCAGACTCCACCCCCATCCCATACCACCACCCCACACCTCGTCGCAGACTCCACCCCCATCCCATACCACCACCCCACACCTCGTCCCAGACCCCACCCCCATCCCATACCACCACCCCACACCTCGTCCCAGACTCCACCCCCACCCCACACCTCCTCCCAGACTCCTCCCCCTTACCCAGCTCTTCTTCTTCTTCTTCTTGGCGTCCGCGTCGGCGGCGCTGCCGATGCTGGAGTGACTGGTGCCGCTGTTGATGCTGGACATGCTGTCAGAGGAGCGCTGCCTCCTGATCCTCAGGTCTGAGAGAAACACACACACACACACGTCCTGCCTTAGACAAGCGCAATACACACACACGTCCTGCCTTAGACGAGCACAATACACTCAGTACACACACACACACGCACGCACCCATATGTACACAGACACACACAGACACACACACACTCTACTCTATTCTATATAAATCGCACACAAAAATCCTTTCCAGATCATCAATCTGCACGGCTTATGATACACAATGTCACAGACAGAGGCAATGACTAAGAATGTGGAAAATATTTTGCTGCATTCAGAAGCACCTATTTATGCCTCGCTGGATAATCTTCATCATTAGGCACTGCGAGCAAGGCTTTATATCATTATTAGGCTCATATAGTATACATTAGTGTGATCCCGGCACATTGCTCTTAAAAGCAATTGTTAGACACTCTGTGTAGGCTTGTATACTTAGTTATATGCTTACACCCACGCTTTCCAGCTCAATGCAATTTCAGTGCATTTGGGGCTGTGCTCCAAAGCCATAGTACATTTATATTCCCATGATAGTCCCATTGCAATTTGCTCTGGATAAGGGCTTCTGCAAATACAGAAATAAATCAATAAAATGCTTCTTGTGCAGCGTGTGTCACTGGATGTGCAGTGAAGGAAGAGTAGGGCTCAGTGCTTAACCTTGTGCAGTGTGTGTCACTGGATGTGCAGTGAAGGAAGAGTAGGGCTCAGTGCTTAGCCTTGTGCAGCGTGTGTCACTGGATGTGCAGTGAAGGAAGAGTAGGGCTCAGAGCTTAACCTTGTGCAGTGTGTGTCACTGGATGTGCAGTGAAGGAAGAGTAGGGCTCAGTGCTTAGCCTTGTGCAGCGTGTGTCACTGGATGTGCAGTGAAGGAAGAGTAGAGCTCAGTGCTTAGCCTTGTGCAGTGTGTGTCACTGGATGTGCAGTGAAGGAAGAGTAGGGCTCAGTGCTTAGCCTTGTGCAGCGTGTGTCACTGAATGTGCAGTGAAGGAAGAGTAGGGCTCAGAGCTTAACCTTGTGCAGTGTGTGTCACTGGATGTGCAGTGAAGGAAGAGTAGGGCTCAGTGCTTAGCCTTGTGCAGCATGTGTCACTGGATGTGCAGTGAAGGAAGAGTAGAGCTCAGTGCTTAACCTTGTGCAGTGTGTGTCACTGGATGTGCAGTGAAGGAAGAGTAGGGCTCAGTGCTTAACCCCGCCTCCCTCCACACACACCACACGACACGCAGCAAGCACTCCTCTCTCCTCCCCCCCCTCTCCTCCCCTCCTCCTCTCTGCTGAAGGAGAGAGTTGCTGTATAACTGTGTATATGACAGTAATGGCCTCCTCTCTCCTCCCCCCCCTCTCCTCCCCTCCTCCTCTCTGCTGAAGGAGCGCAGTACCTCTGTGCAGGTGGTCGGGGCCGTTGAGCGCCACCTGGATGGCGGTCTGAGCGTCAGTGTTCTGCGTCTTCAGAGACTCGATAGTCTCCCTGAGCTCGGCCAGCTCTGACTCCTGTGTGCACAGACTCCATTATATCAACATCAGCCCACAATCCTGTCTCATACATACAGTACACACACATACACACACACATACATATATATATACACACACACAACATCAACATCAGCCCACAATCCTGTCTCATACATACAGTACACATACATACACACACACACACACACACACACACACACACACACACACACACATCAACATCAGCCCACAATCCTGTCTCATACATACAGTACATACACATACATACACACACACATACATATATATATACACACACACATCATCAACATAAGCCCACAATCCTGTCTCATACATACATATATACACACACACATCATCAACATAAGCCCACAATCCTGTCTCATACATACAGTACACACATACATACACACATACATACATATATATATACACACACACAACATCAACATCAGCCCACAATCCTGTCTCATACATACAGTACACATACATACACACATACATACATATATATATACACACACACAACATCAACATCAGCCCACAATCCTGTCTCATACATACAGTACACATACATACACACACACACATCAACATCAGCCCACAATCCTGTCTCATACATACAGTACACACACATACACACACACAACATCAACATAAGCCCACAATCCTGTCTCATACATACAGTACACATACATACACACACACATACATACATATATATATACACACACACAACATCAACATCAGCCCACAATCCTGTCTCATACATACAGTACACACACACATACACACATACATACATATATATATACACACACACAACATCAACATCAGCCCACAATCCTGTCTCATACATACAGTACACACACACATCATCAACATAAGCCCACAATCCTGTCTCATACATACAGTACACATACATACACACACACACATCAACATAAGCCCACAATCCTGTCTCATACATACAGTACACACACACATACACACATACATACATATATATATACACACACACATCATCAACATAAGCCCACAATCCTGTCTCATACATACAGTACACACACACATACACACACACATCATCAACATAAGCCCACAATCCTGTCTCATACATACAGTACACATACATACACACACACATCATCAACATCAGCCCACAATCCTGTCTCATACATACAGTACACACACATACACACACACATCATCAACATCAGCCCACAATCCTGTCTCATACATACAGTACATACACATACATACACACACACATACATATATATATACACACACACATCATCAACATAAGCCCACAATCCTGTCTCATACATACATATATACACACACACATCATCAACATAAGCCCACAATCCTGTCTCATACATACAGTACACACATACATACACACATACATACATATATATATACACACACACAACATCAACATCAGCCCACAATCCTGTCTCATACATACAGTACACATACATACACACATACATACATATATATATACACACACACAACATCAACATCAGCCCACAATCCTGTCTCATACATACAGTACACATACATACACACACACACATCAACATCAGCCCACAATCCTGTCTCATACATACAGTACACACACATACACACACACAACATCAACATAAGCCCACAATCCTGTCTCATACATACAGTACACATACATACACACACACATACATACATATATATATACACACACACAACATCAACATCAGCCCACAATCCTGTCTCATACATACAGTACACACACACATACACACATACATACATATATATATACACACACACAACATCAACATCAGCCCACAATCCTGTCTCATACATACAGTACACACACACATCATCAACATAAGCCCACAATCCTGTCTCATACATACAGTACACATACATACACACACACACATCAACATAAGCCCACAATTATGAGGGGCCGTTTAGGCCATAATTCATGTTGGACCTCTCACATACATATATTCTCTCTCTCACATACATATATTCTCACTCTCACATACATATACTCTCTCTCGCATACATATATTCTCTCTCTCACATACATATATTCTCACTCTCACATACATATATTCTCACTCACATACATATATTCTCACTCTCACATACATATATTTTCACTCTCACATACATATATTATCACTCTCACATACATACATTCTCACTCTCATGTACATATATTCTCACTCTCACATACATATATTCTCACTCTCACATACATACATTCTCACTCTCATATACATATATTCTCACTCTCACATACATATATTCTCATAAGAGAATGTATGTATGTAAGAGTGATAATATATGTATGTGAGAGTAGAATGTATGTATGTGAGAGAAAGTATATATATATATGGAAGGCACTTACATGAAACGGAAGTCACTTACATGAAACGGAAGGCACTTACATGAAACGGAAGGAAGTTAGTTTATGGAATCGCGATTGGCTCAGAAGCTGCAAGCTGGCTGGTACCATAGATATAAACAACTACTGGATTCCTTATTCGCCCATTCAAGTTACGTCTGCACTGTTACTATAATATAATAATCTTGTCCAGTTCCCACGCATCGTGGAGGGGGGAAGACCAGATACATGTATTACAACAAGAAATCGGAGTAATGCATAATATATTATCGCCGTCTAAAACAGGCAGTGTATTGTCCTCATCTCTTGAGGCCAGGCCAGCGCTGTATCATTCTGCGCCTTCTCACAGCGAGATGAGAGCGCGATTTAGTCCCAGTAACATGAACTCCAGTGTAGCTACCTTAAGAATCCTCAGCAGGTCAGCTTGGACTTGCTCGGAGACAGTCTGCCGTCCTGCACGATATAACACTCCACAACACTTTGGCAACTGGGACTCTCGGTCGAGGAAAAGGTAACAACTAACGTTAGCTTGCTACTAAGTTTAATCACTGTGCAAACAGACAAATGAACCGTTATCATTTCGTAACCATGTAGTAATGCTAAAAGATAATCACACCACTTGCTAACGTTAGCTAACTAACCAACAAAAGCAATGCTTCGTATAGCAACGGCCTTGGCTACTTAGACTTGCATTAAACAAGCTAACGTTAACAAGTGATGTGATTATTTTTTTAGCATTAGCTAGTACATGATTGCCACATTATAACGGTTCACTGGTCTGTTTGCGTAGTGAATGAACTTAGTAATAAGCTAACGTTATTTGTTACGTTTTCCTCTGCCGAGAGTCAATGTGTGTCTGTGGACATTAGCCTACACTCAGGAGTGAACATTACGGTGTAAATAGTGCTCTCATCTCGCTGTCAGCTGTGTTGTGAGAAGGCGCTGAGTAGGCTAGGCTACAGGGCTGATGCTGGCCTCTCAAGAAGCACTGACTGTTTCAGGTGACGGTAATATTTATGCATTACTCCGATTGCCGGTTGGAGGCTAATAACGTTACTGGTCTTCCCCCTCCATGGTGCACGGACAACAGTAGCTACTATGACAACAGCCTACCAGCCATGGATATAAAAACGTAGATCTATGCCGCATCAGCCGCTGTGTAACGTTGCAGCGAGAGGCTACTAATATTGAAAATGTAGCTATGTAGGCTACGTTCTGTAAAAAGAAACAATCATGCATGGCTTTTTTTGTGTGAAAGTATCCACATTCTGGAATGAGTTCATTGTCTACAAATAGCCTGGCTACCGTCGGGCGGTCAGGATCCACGTAAATAAACGGTATCGTAGCGTATTGACAGATGAAGATTTCCTCCGATAAAATCGGCTGTAACTCGCTTAATTCTCAACTAATTTTCGTGAAATTTGGCTTTTTATAAACGTGATAAATGTTAATCTGAATTCCAAATTTCTCAGAACAGCTTGTAAAACGCCCTTTAACTATTATGCATACGTTGTCAAAATGTTGTCAGAGCTAATGGTGATTTTATTGTTTAAAGCTGCTAGAAAGCAGTAGAGGTTGGTTCTTTATTATCTTGGTAGCTCTGATTATTATAACCGTATTAGCCATAGCTGCAAATCTTGGATGTAGTTTTAATCGCAAATGGAGAGCGATTTTACAGCTTTCCAGCTTGGAAGCAAAGTGGTGGAAGTCTGATCGCCGAGCTAACAAAGAGGCGTCCTATGGCATGGGTATAGGCTGTAAGACGTAAATAAATAAAAACATTTCCACATCCGTTGTGCTCACGGCATATAGCCTACATAATATGACAATGAGCATAGTGGATTCTAATGGAAAACCGCAAGTGTACCTAGAGTGTAATATGTTGTGTGAAATGCAATAAACGATGTACAATGAATACAATTCTGAATGTCTTTATTTAGCAAAAAAGAAATGACTTGAATGAAATGTACAAAATGGATAATATAATTTGTTTGGGGTAGTAGTAGCCTACAATGAAGTTCACAGTGCAACTGGTAGTAGGCTTACCACAAGTGGCAGTGATACGTTCCAGTAATATATTCAATTCAAGTAATTTAAGAAAAACGATTGACGACACATAAATCCCTGTGGGATAAGTTGAAAGCACAAGGTACATAATAAGTAAAAATAGAACCAAGTGCTGAAAACGCCCAAAAACTTGAACAATTAAGTGCTTCAATAGGCACAACATAGAACATAATTATGTGGTCAGTCTTTAAGGCTTCACCGTTGGTTACAGTTCTGTTCCACTCTTGTTTGCATGTGTGACAAAACCAGGGGTCATTTGCATCAGGTGCATGAGTCCAACACAATTAAGGTGGTTACACCTTAACTTAACATAACATAAGGTGTCACCTTAACATAACAGCTAACGTTACCGTTAATGTTTATAGTTTGCGTGTCTGCAAAAAGGCCGATAATACCCACAACGCAACGCTGGTGTGAAATCGTGCCTGTATAAAGTACCGTTTGTTTTTACACAGATCTTGACCGCCCTAATTTGGCGGCCGTGAAGATTTGAATAGGGCAACTGAGGTATCTATGGTTGTATATCTATGGTACCAGTCAGCTTCTGAGCCAATCACAATTCCATAAACTAACTTCCTTCCGTTTCATGTAAGTGCCTTCCGTTTCATGTAAGTGACTTCCGTTTCATGTAAGTGCCTTCCATATATATATATACTTTCTCTCACATACATACATTCTACTCTCACATACATATATTATCACTCTTACACACATACATTCTCTTATGAGAATATATGTATGTGAGAGTGAGAATATATGTATATGAGAGTGAGAATGTATGTATGTGAGAGTGAGAATATATGTACATGAGAGTGAGAATGTATGTATGTGAGTGAGAATATATGTATGTGAGAGTGAGAATATATGTATGTGAGAGTGAGAATATATGTATGTGAGAGTGAGAATATATGTATGTGAGAGTGAAAATATATGTATGTGAGAGTGAGAATATATGTATGTGAGTGAGAATATATGTATGTGAGTGAGAATATATGTATGTGAGAGTGAGAATATATGTATGTGAGAGAGAGAATATATGTATGCGAGAGAGAGAATATATGTATGTGAGAGTGAGAATATATGTATGTGAGAGAGAGAATATATGTATGTGAGAGAGAGAATATATGTATGTGAGAGGTCCAACATGAATTATGGCCTAAACGGCCCCTCATACACAATCCTGTCTCATACATACAGTACACACACACATACACACATACATACATATATATATACACACACACATCATCAACATAAGCCCACAATCCTGTCTCATACATACAGTACACACACACATACACACACACATCATCAACATAAGCCCACAATCCTGTCTCATACATACAGTACACACACACACATACACACACACATACATATATATATACACACACACAACATCAACATCAGCCCACAATCCTGTCTCATACATACAGTACACACACACACATACACACACACATACATATATATATACACACACACAACATCAACATCAGCCCACAATCCTGTCTCATACATACAGTACACATACACACATACATACATATATATATACACACACACAACATCAACATCAGCCCACAATCCTGTCTCATACATACAGTACACATACACACATACACACATACATATATATATACACACACACAACATCAACATCAGCCCACAATCCTGTCTCATACATACAGTACACACACACATACACACATACATACACACACACATCATCAACATAAGCCCACAATCCTGTCTCATACATACAGTACACACACACATACACACACACATACATATATATATACACACACACAACATCAACATCAGCCCACAATCCTGTCTCATACATACAGTACACACACACATACACACATACATACACACACACATCATCAACATAAGCCCACAATCCTGTCTCATACATACAGTACACACACACATACACACATACATACATATATATATACACACACACATCATCAACATCAGCCCACAATCCTGTCTCATACATACAGTACACACACACATGCACACATACATACATATATATATACACACACACAACATCAACATCAGCCCACAATCCTGTCTCATACATACAGTACACATACATACACACACACATACATATATATATACACACACACAACATCAACATCAGCCCACAATCCTGTCTCATACATACAGTACACATACATACACACACACATACATATATATATACACACACACAACATCAACATCAGCCCACAATCCTGTCTCATACATACAGTACACACACACATACACACATACATACACACACACATCATCAACATAAGCCCACAATCCTGTCTCATACATACAGTACACACACACATACACACATACATACATATATATATACACACACACATCATCAACATCAGCCCACAATCCTGTCTCATACATACAGTACACACACACATGCACACATACATACATATATATATACACACACACAACATCAACATCAGCCCACAATCCTGTCTCATACATACAGTACACATACACACATACACACATACATACATATATATATACACACACACAACATCAACATCAGCCCACAATCCTGTCTCATACATACAGTACACATACACACATACACACATACATACATATATATATACACACACACAACATCAACATCAGCCCACAATCCTGTCTCATACATACAGTACACATACACACATACACACACACATCATCAACATCAGCCCACAATCCTGTCTCATACATACAGTACACACACACACATACACACACACATCATCAACATAAGCCCACAATCCTGTCTCATACATACAGTACACACACACACATACACACACACATCATCAACATAAGCCCACAATCCTGTCTCATACATACATATATACACACACACATCATCAACATAAGCCCACAATCCTGTCTCATACATACAGTACACACACACACACATACACACACACATCATCAACATCAGCCCACAATCCTGTCTCATACATACAGTACACACACACATACACACATACATACATATATATATACACACACACAACATCAACATCAGCCCACAATCCTGTCTCATACATACAGTACACACACACATACACACATACATACATATATATATACACACACACAACATCAACATCAGCCCACAATCCTGTCTCATACATACAGTACACACACACATGCACACATACATACATATATATATACACACACACAACATCAACATCAGCCCACAATCCTGTCTCATACATACAGTACATACACACACACACACACACACACACACATCAACATCAGCCCACAATCCTGTCTCATACATACAGTACACACACACACACACACACACACACACACACACACACACACACACACACACACACACACACACACACACACACACACGATATCAACATCAGCCCACAATCCTGTCTCATACATACAGTACACACACACACACACACACACACACACACGATATCAACATCAGCCCACAATCCTGTCTCATACATACAGTACACACACACACACACACACACACACACACGATATCAACATCAGCCCACAATCCTGTCTCATACATACAGTACATACACACACATACATATATACACACACACAACATCAACATCAGCCCACAATCCAGTGTCATACATACAGTACATACACACACATACATATACGTACACACGCACACACACAAGCACGCACACATAATATGCCATAAAATAACACAACTCTAATAACATGCCAATCCCTGAGAGAAGAGAGAGGTTCATTGGTATGCATGACTGGGTCAATCCACCTTTAATTACAACTGTCAGTGAGTTCTCCTCCACTCAAAGGCAGGCAGCGATAAGCCATAAGCAGATTTAAAAAGCTAAGCATATAGTTTTTTTGTTAAACCTACTTAAAATAACCTACATCACACTACCTCCCATTGTGTCTGCTGGACAGAATGAGAGGAGCCACAGTGCAATCCAGCCAAAGCCATTCTGGGGATCCTGATAGAGTTTCAGTTTTAATTAAAAAGTTGGTTGGCCACTGTGGTAGGCCCAGCAAAGATGTGCCTTTTCGAATGGCCCCCATTTAATTTAGCAGGGATTAAACCTGACAAAACTCATCACTTTTATCAAGGGTTAAAAGGGTTTTTTTCGGAATGAAGACATGATGTAAAATCACATTTCCTTTTAAAACACAGGGCAAACGCGTGCATCCTCTTCACTTCATCTTTGTTTCAGAGCTCAGTGCAATTCTGTCAGAGGTCTATTATGGTAATCCCCCTCAGATATGTGAGTACTGCCACTATCAGCCTCTAACAACAACGTCCTCTTCAACATTTCCTCTCAGGTCTGTTACATTTGAGCATGTTCTGGGAATCAACCGAGAATTTATAACGGGGGTTTGAACTTTTTTCGACCTGAAGCACATGACAAAAAAACACATGAAGAACAGTTTTGGCCTTTACCCTTGAACAGAAAGATACAGAAGAATTAATTAATCCGGACAGATTAAGTTTAGCCCACATTTTTAAAAAGTACATAAGCACTTCGGAAAGTGTAATTAGACTGGACAATTTCACAGAAACCACGTACTGTACAACCCTTGAGCCCACACGCACGCACACACACACACACACACACACACACACACACACACACACACACACACACAAACTGCTTAAGGATTCTACAGAGGGAAGCAAAGCTGAAAGGACTGGATGGGAAGTGATCCGTGTTTCCCTGGGGGAGGCAGTTTGAAGACGTACCTTTTGTTCGGCGGTCATGGTCAGGCTCTGCAGACGGCCGGTCATGTTGCCCAGGCTCTTTTCAAAGGCAGCCACCAGGTGAGCCTGCAGGGGCCAAACGGCAGGGAACAGAGTCAGACACACCTGAGCACAGGTGAGCCTGCAGGGGCCAAACGGCAGGGAACAGAGTCAGACACACCTGAGCACAGGTGAGCCTGCAGGGGCCAAACGGCAGGGAACAGAGTCAGACACACCTGAGCACAGGTGAGCCTGCAGGGGCCAAACGGCAGGGAACAGAGTCAGACACACCTGAGCACAGGTGAGCCTGCAGGAGCCAAACGGCATGGAACAGAGTCAGACACACCTGAGCACAGGTGATGCAGAGACAGAGAACGACACGACTCCGGTCCTGGTTACTGGAGGGAAAAAGGTCGCCCTCCGCGAGCACAGTGGCGCTTATCCTTGGGTTGTGCTCGCTTACTTACTCCGCCCTTTTCTGGTTTATTCACTGCCAACGTTAATGCGCCCTATTCCAGACCATTAGCCCATTACTAAACCTGTCCAAACCCACTGTCCTCTCCCTCAGGTACCCCGCCTGCCCACCTGTCTGCTCCGCAGGAGGGGCTGCGCAGACACCCACACATCCCGGGGCCGGGGTGCCCCCGTCTGCGCAGTCCTGACCCCCCGCTCCTTCCCCCGCCTCCGGGCTCCGGGGTAGTGATTCAGGGCCGGCCAGACCAGAGAGCCAGCCAGAGAGCTGCCTCTGCTGCCCACGGACATCCTGCACCTCCTTGCGCGCACACGCACTCTCTCGCGCACTCACACTCGCTCACACACACACTCCACCAACCTCTGAGCTCAACTCTAATGAGCAGGGGGCAGCGAAAGAGAGGGAGGAGTCAGGACTGACCCCACCTCACTCACTGTGTGAAAACAGAGAGAGAGACAGAGAGAGAGAGAGAGAGGGCAAACCAACTAAACCAACAGAGTCACTACTGAGGGAGTGAGGGAGGGAGGGAGGGAAGGGGAGGGAGGGAAGAGGAAAGGGTGTTGGAGTAAGATCTGATGAGAAACGCCGTCCAATAACAGACTGGAATGTGCGCTTACATCCCTGATAAAAACAAACTCGCAGCTGCTCTGCTGCAATACATTGCTACTCTTTAATGAATTAACATATTTTTACTGCTCGCAGGACTGGTGTCATCCCAAACAGCTGAATTACTGACAGTGCTGTTCAAAAGACCCTGTATAAACAGAGGGAAGCCGAAGCGCTTACATAACCGGACGCTAGCGGATAACACCGCCACATGAACACGACCTTAGGAGAGATGAACTCAAACACGGAGGGGTCACTTCAGGTTGGATCATGTGGCCGTGACAGTGTCAGACGGCTCATTCGAGTAAACTTGCACGTCACAAACAAGCTACGTCACCCCAATGCCCACTCCAACCATTCAATCCTCAGGAACACCATTCAACTTTATTTTACTAGGTTGACTCCTCTTTTTCCCGTACATTTCTTTTTTTTGGGACTGAAAATATCCGTCCAGGTGGGATTTATACATTCCTAAAAAATGTCCGGTAAGGTTTTCCTCGTTCCCTAGACAGTATATAAACAAACAAATAGCCCAGTATTATGTTCATAATGCCCGCCCGCCCCTGTCCTCCTTTTTTTGAAATCCAAAATACTGTCACCCTAATTTTAATAAACATTCATTGAACAGCCATCTTGCTTCACGAGATCTGAGTGATCATGTGACACATGCTGTTCAACAAATTTCCATGTTTGGTCTGAACATTACTGGAGGACAAATCAATACTAACCTTGAACAACCTAACCAGTCACTGTAATGGGTCAGAGGCAAATAAACACTGAACAAGTTGTGTGTAAATACAGAGCAGTTTGTAATTTCTGGTCACACAGAGTTGTTTAATGTAGTACTATGCTCCACAATGCACCGGCATCATTTAAATGTTTGTGAAAGTGCACCTTGAAGTAATCCCCAAAAAATGTTAATTTTACAAACCCAGATGCCATTCCACACACATTTGTCAAAATAAAAACATGTTTCAAGAGCCCTGTCAAAAGAGCAATTAGGACAGGATCCCCTGGATAAGTGGTAACTGTGACAGTTGGCAGTCATCACGGCGGTATGCCACAGAGATCCAGTGAAAACAGTGAATTCCTCCACCTACAGTGCCCCCTGCTGCTTTTACACATGATTAGCCTGTTCACCCTGGATTAGGCCTGTCCACATCAATGTGCTGATGGGTAAGCTACCGTTGCAGTAAACACCAAGCTTCACTTAAGGGCTGCTTTTAGACTTGAGGCTCATATGCGTGTAAATACATGGGTGTGCGGGTTTTTTGCGTGTGAGCATGTGTGTGTGTGTATGTGTGCATGTAGTTGTGTGTGTGTGTGTGTGTGTGTGTGTGTGTGCATGCGTGCATGTAGGTGTGTGTGTATGTGTGTGAGCATGTGTGTGTGTATGCATGCATGTAGTTGTGTGTGTGTATGTGTGTGAGTGTGTGTGTGTGTGTGTGTATGCGTGCATGTAGGTGTGTGTGAGCATGTGTGTGTGTGTGTGTATGTGTGCATGTAGGTGTGTGTGTGTGTGTGTGTGTGTGTGCATGTAGGTGTGTGTGTGTGTATGAGTGTGAGCATGTGTGTGTGTGTGTGTGTGTGTGTGTGTGTGCGTGTTGGTCTGTATGTGTGTGTGTATGTGTTGGTCTGTGTGTGTGTGTGTGTGTGTGTGTGTGTGTGCGTAAGATCTGTAGTAAGTTTAGAGCTTTAATAGATCCCTTTCTCTCTCTCTCTCTCTCTCTCTCTCCCTCTCCCGCACACTCCCGCACCACAGTCACTTACGTTGGAAGACACAGTCACTTACGTTGGAAGACACAGTCACTTACGTTGGAAGACACAGTCACTAACGTTGGAAGACACAGTCACTTACGTTGGAAGACACAGTCACTAACGTTGGAAGACACAGTCACTTACGTTGGAAGACACAGTCACTAACGTTGGAAGACACAGTCACTTACGTTGGAAGACACAGTCACTTACGTTGGAAGACACAGTCACTAACGTTGGAAGACACAGTCACTTACGTTGGAAGACACAGTCACTTACGTTGGAAGACACAGTCACTAACGTTGGAAGACACAGTCACTTACGTTGGAAGACACAGTCACTTACGTTGGAAGACACAGTCACTTACGTTGGAAGACACAGTCACTTACGTTGGAAGACACAGTCACTTACATTGGAAGACACAGTCACTAACGTTGGAAGACACAGTCACTTACGTTGGAAGATACAATCACTTACGTTGGAAGACAGCTGGGATGTCAAAGTTGCGACCTTCTCCTGGGAGGCATCCAGCTCTCGCCGCAGTTTGCGGATTTGCTGTTGGCACAGAAACGTCAGGTCATTCGTCTCGTTATCTGCTCCTGAGAGCCGACGATGGAATGAAGAATCAAGTAATATAATGCTTCCCTTACAGGCCATTTAGGGCTGCTGACTGAAACAACAGCAACACTTTATATCCCAATTATCATCTCACATGGGCCTCATTCTAGCATGAAACGGCTTTACAGCTCTGTGAAAATATAGGTTGATGTCCCTTAAAATGCTGATGTATATAAATGGGAATGGTATGTCCAATCAACCGCTTTTACTTAATGTTCTTACAATCCAGGTAATTTCATATTCAGTTATGGAAAGCAACATAGCATGGCCAGGAGCCTGCTCTAGGAGAAATACTCTAAATGATAATATAATGCGTTTATGACAAATGGAGAAATGCAGTAATAAAGTTTAAATGTAAATGGTGTATTACCGTGGGATTTTGGACAGTTTGGCCCTTAATTGAAAAGAGAAGAATACAATGAACTCTATGTTTCATGCTTACTCCAAACAGCAAAAACAAAGGTGGAATTAAATGGATTATTTCAAGTGACAACAAAAAAAAAAGGTTAGTTTTTGTTAGGATTAAATAATAGAATAAATTAGGTGGTTAGGCAGCAATAACATGTAAATCTGCACAATAGTTGTGAACAAATGCATCAGTGAAAATGATATCAGTACAAGATATAGTTAGATAGTAAATAATAGAAATAACACAAATATCATAAAAATATAATTAAAGAATGAATAAAGAAATAAAGAAAAGCTAAAGAAAAAGGATTTAGACTCTCAAAAGAACAAAAGTTGCATGAACAGAGAATCCAAAGTGCTACAATTAAGAGCAAACTTTGATAAAATATCCTTCTGCTCTCTGTCCATGGCTGTGTCGTAAAGTAAAGGTGGTTGATGTGGTATTGGTGTGATAGATATAAGTTAAACTGGGGGGTTTTTTTTTTTAAAGCAATGCAACATAGGATCAAACAGCTATCACCTGGAGAATCATTTCCTAATTCTAAACCATTCATTCAGCAGCCATTTTACTGCTGCTAAGTTCACACAATAAATCATTGGCATTACTGATACATGACAGATTTGACTGGGCCGTGCTAGAGACAACTTTATTTCTGCCACTTTCACATGTAGCACTGCTTGCTCTTATGTTATGTATATTAAATTATTATTATTATCGTTGTAAATATATAACATGCCTGGGAATTACGTACCTCAGAATGGGCTCTGTCCTCCGTCTGTGTGAAAAAAATAGAATATTATTATTATTACTGTTATTATAATGAGTATTTTATTACTACTAGGCCTACAACATCCAGGGCTGACTAAGTTGCAGTCTGTTTTCTATTTTTTTCTCATTGACTGCTGTTTATAATTTGGCAATGTAAAAATATATAATCGTTTCAAATATACTGAAACAAATTGAGTTCAATATACAGTATATTTAAATTTAATATATGACGATGAATGGAAAATACTTTACTGATTGGAACAGCTATTTAAATGACTAGATCTTACTGTAGTTATAATTCTCTTACGAAAGAAGACGAAAAATTCTCATAATTTAAACAAAACTGAAAATCCACTCAGGAAAAAAAACATTGAAAACACAGCAGCAGCTGGTGGAACTGAAAAGAATAAATAAATCCTTTATTCTGGCTGAGGCTTCCCTCTTATTCAGTGCACACTTTTACCCATTAAAAATCTGCATAAATCACTTCATTTAGACACAGTTGAAAAGGTTAAGACGATTAAGCACCCCGTCAGTCAACCAGGTACAAATAATTAACCTTTGACGACCGATACGCAAAAGGTGTGCCGACACGGGTTAGCAAAACAGAACACTAACGATTAGCAAAGGCAAAAAAAAAACTTTTTAAATGATAATTCAAAGATCGTCTTAACAAGATGAAGGTCTGCCCCCACCATGTAATGATCTTAGATTGTGACATTGCAGGCATGACGGGGGGGGGTGACTCACCGCAGAGTACAGAGAGGACGTGCTGGAAACCAATGACAGCGAGGATCCGTGGACTACGGAGAAAGAGGAGGGACAAACAGTGCAGAGATACTAGTTATGCGACAAACCCGGAACACAGAGAGTAAACCTTCCAAGCGGACAGAACATTCTATAGATTCTTGCAGCTAACCTTTTTTTAGCACATGGTAGTTCTCTCTGCACAAACTCAGGATAAATGCACTGAGATTGAGAATTCATGAAATTCAGCATTCATGGGACTCAGCATTCATGTATTCCAAGCACTATGACAGCCATCTCGACCAGTGCCTGCAATAACTGCATCTTCATGTGTACACCCCTTCCCCTCAGAAAGAGTCCCTGTAATATCTCATTACAATGTCACAAATGCCACGCGCCTTCCCCTGCTGTCACCACCTCATGTTTTTATTCATTTTGGGGTAAAACAGTCATGATTTCGGCTCTAAATTCCTAAATGGCGGGAAGCTAGTTTATTCATCACCCACCTTCGTCCATGCTGTCGCGGAAGGATCCGGAGCGGCTGATGCCCCGGTGCCGGTCCTCCAGGGAGGTGGCGCTGCCCCCCAGAATGCGGGTCTCCCCGTAAAGGTCCAGGGGCGAGTCCTGGGCCGGGATGCTGTTGGATCGGCTCATACTGGTGCCCGGGAGGCTGTACTGGGACAGGCTGGTGGGGCTCACTGTTGGGGAACAGCGAGGGATCAGACCGCACCTACAAACTAAACACTAAAACAATCACTACACTCTTACACCTCTGGGAGTGGAGTAGTGTTATCACAGTAGCAGTATGCAAGCCATAGTCCCACGCAGCTTGTAGTAGTATGTTAGTATTAGACTCACGCAGGTTGGAGTAGTGTGTTAGTGTTAGACTCACACAGGTTGGAGTAGTGTGTTAGTATTAGACTCACACAGGTTGTAGTAGTGTGTCATTATTAGACTCACACAGGTTGTAGTAGTGTGTTAGTATTAGACACGCAGATTGTAGTAGTGTGTTATTACTAGACTCACGCAGGTTGTAGTGTGTTAGTATTAGACTCACGCAGGTTGGAGTAGTGTGTTAGTATTAGACACGCAGATTGTAGTAGTGTGTTATTATTAGACTCACGCAGGTTGGAGTAGTGTGTTAGTATTAGACTCACGCAGGTTGGAGTAGTGTGTTAGTATTAGACACGCAGATTGTAGTAGTGTGTTATTATTAGACTCACGTAGGTTGGAGTAGTGTGTTATTATTAGACTCACGCAGATTGTAGTAGTCTGTTATTATTAGACTCACGCAGATTGGAGTAGTGTGTTATTAGACTCACGCAGGTTGGAGTAGTGTGTTAGTATTAGACTCACGCAGGTTGGAGTAGTGTGTTATTATTAGACTCACGCAGGTTGGAGTAGTGTGTTATTATTAGACTCACGCAGGTTGGAGTAGTGTGTTAGTATTAGACTCACGCAGGTTGGAGTAGTGTGTTAGTATTAGACTCACGCAGATTGTAGTAGTCTGTTATTATTAGACTCACGCAGATTGTAGTAGTGTGTTAGTATTAGACTCACGCAGATTGTAGTAGTGTGTTATAATTAGACTCACGCAGGTTGTAGTGTGTTAGTATTAGACTCACGCAGGTTGGAGTAGTGGTATTTGCCAGTAACAGTGCAGGACGTCCCAGATGGTGACAGTGGGGACTGGCTCCCTGTGTCCTGCAGGCCGCCTGTGGAGTGGGAGCGGAGCCACTCCTTGCCCTCCTCGTAGGACATCTGACAGGATGAGGGGGGGTACCTGCAGGGAGAGGGTGTAGGCAGCACTGGCGGTCATCTGAATGTGTTATTGGGAGATGCCTAGAATATGGCATTTTAAGCAGCCGCACTTATAAGCTTTGTTGTGAATCTCTGTGATGCTGTCATCTTCAGCCATTTTGTGACTTTATTATTATTACATGGGAATATGTGAAAGATAGTCTCATATTTCATTTTCTGCTCTAGTCTTGAATTTTGACTGTGGAATCTGTTACTTTATGTGCTCAAGTTTAAAACAATGTGAGATTAAGGAATAAAAAAAAAGAAAAGAATTTCTTCAAGAATTTAGACTGTGGCTAAATGTCCAAGCATGTCTTTGAGAATGAAGATTTACCGGGAAGGGAGGTGGGATGGGAGGGGGGGGGGGGCTTATTATACTCAAATGGTAATTACTAACATTAGAGAAAGTGCCCTGGAAAACTATTCACCATCCATGTCATTGCCTCCGACTGCTTTCACTGGAAGCAGCCCCATTAATAACTTCCTCGGATTATTATTGCTGTTATTAGTCAGCAAGAGTAAATATCTGTGCACTGTTAAGCACCAGCAGCCTCTGTTTGACTGCGTAACTCATCATCATCATCATCATGCATTTTGCTGTATTCCATTTACAAAAAAAAACATGTCTGCATCTGGAATGCCATTTAAACGATGTTGGATGATGAAACGATGCAGGAGGAGAAAAGGGAATTACATCATCATGGAGATGCACAGTTCAAATGACTAAGGGCACATTTACACTAAAAACACATTCACGCTGAAGTTACATTCACACTAAAAACACATTCACACAAAAGTTACATTCACACTAAAGGTACATTCACGCTGAAGTTACATTCACGCTAAAAACACATTCACACTAAAGGTACATTCACACTAAAAACACATTCACACTGAAGTTACATTCACGCTAAAAACACATTCACACTAAAGGTACATTTACACTAAAAAACACATTCACACTGAAGTTACATTCACACTAAAGGTACATTCACACTGAAGTTACATTCACACTGAAGTTACATTCACACTGAAGTTACATTCACACTAAAGGTACATTCACACTGAAGTTACATTCACACTGAAGTTACATTCACACTAAAGGTGCATTCACACTAAAAACACATTCACACTGAAGTTACATTCACACTAAAGGTACATTCACACTTAAGGTATATTCACACTAAAGGTACATTCACACTGAAGGTATATTCACACTAAAGGTATATTCACACTAAAGGTACATTCACACTGAAGGTATATTCACACTAAAGGTACATTCACACTGAAGGTATATTCACACTAAAGGTACATTCATACTGAAGGTATATTCACACTAAAGGTACATTCACACTGAAGTTACATTCACACTGAAGGTATATTCACACTAAAGGTACATTCACACTGAAGGTATATTCACACTAAAGGTACATTCACACTGAAGGTATATTCACACTAAAGGTACATTGACACTAAAGGTACATTCACACTGAAGGTATATTCACACTAAAGGTACACTGACACTGAAGGTATATTCACACTAAAGGTACATTCACACTGAAGGTACATTCACACTAAAGGTACATTCACACTGAAGGCATATTCACACTAAAGGTACATTCACACTAAAGCTACATTCACACTGAAGTTACATTCACACTAAAGGTACATTCACACTGAAGGTACATTCACACTAAAGGTACATTCACACTGAAGGTACATTCACACTGAAGGTACATTCACATTAAAGGTACATTCACACTAAAGGTACATTCACGTTATGCTTTTCACTTCACTGTGCATTCTAATGAACATAGGGAACGAAAAACATTTTCCCCCGCCTCCAAAACCAATTTCATTATTTTTGGTCAACCAACATAAAAGGTCCAATGAAACCTACCCTTATTCCCTGATAGGTATTTGATGCTTACATCATAGACTCTTACCCAATCACAGCCTCCCACTAGGCCTGACTGGTATAATACCCCACTACTGCACGGCCGCTTCAAGTTAATGTGAATGTACCTTAACAGGTAAAAGATTAAAGCCAGCCAACGGGACATGGCAGGTAAGACAGTGAAATGTTAAGAATACCTTAATCCCTTTTTGGGGAGTGTGTTTCTGTCAAGAGGCATGCTGTTAAAACAACAAGAACACACAAAAACACACAACAAGCAGGAACAATAATTACAACACAAAGACATTTCATCATAAATATGAAGTCAACATGTTACACAAGCAGATTACACCCGATTTCTATTAGTACTGCACAACACAGATTTTAATATGGGTCTAAGGCAGCCTGTCAAAGGAGAGAGACCAAGATAAAGGCTAAAGAGCTTGCTTGGCTCTCTGCAAAAAAAGCATCTTTATAATTACGGTTCATTTCACATTCGGTTTTGAATAAGTAATCAAATAAGTGGTTGTTAACATAATTAAAACATCCATTTAAAATCACGAGAAGATTTTGTACGATAGAAGGTCACATTTATATGAGATGGATTAAAATCATTTGTCCTCAGGGTCATTTTACCTCTCAATCCACACAAAGATGCAAGGACATGCACTTTCTAGAGTTAATAATGCTAATTTATATCATTTTCCATAGTTAATATAAGCAAAACGTGGTTAGAATACATTCATATTATCCAACATTGTTTGCTCAATTTAAATCAGGAACACAAACACAAACATCACAAAAAATGTTTTAAAATACTTAGGAGGAATAAAGAGTTACTCAATCAACGTAATAGATATGACAATATAATATATATATAATATAATATGTGTGTATGCTTGCATGTGTGTGTATGTTGTGTGTGTGTGTGTCAAATCAAATCAAATCAATATTTATTTATATAGCGCATTTCACAACTAGTTGACGCAATACGCTTCACAGAAAAACCCAGCCTAAACCCCCCACAAGAGCAAGCCAAAGGCAACAGTGGCAAGGAACAACTCCCTGGTGCAACTAGGAAGAAACCTTGGGAGGAACCAGACTCAAGGGGGGAACCCATCCTCCTCTGGTCGGCTCAGGGTCTAGGTCTTAATGACCAGCATGGGCAAAGCAGCCAATGTCCATGTTAATAGACGTGTGTATGCTTGCATGTGTGTATATTGTGTGTGTGTGTGTGTGTGTGTGTGCGCATGTATATGTGTGTGTGTGTGTGTTGTGTGTGTGCATGTATATGTGTATATGTGTGTATATGTGTGTGTGTGTGTGTGTGTGTGTGTGTGTGCATGTATATGTGTATATGTGTATATGTGTGTGTGTGTGTGTGTGTGTGTGTGTGTGTGTATGTGTGCACACACGCTAGTGAGGCTGTGTAAGATTAAGACTCACCCCTCGGACAGTGTGGACTTGACGCTGCCGGTCCTGGTGACCTTGCTGAGCGGCAGGTCGATGGACTCAGAGCTGGTGTGCAGGCTGGTCATGCTCTGGCAGCTCAGCGTGTCCTTGCTCCCGGCGGACGAGCCGCTCAGGCTGGTGGGCCACGCCCTGCTGCTGGCCGAGGGCAGCGATAGGCCGGAGGCTGGGCTGGAGGCCAGGGAGGCGTCGCCCGTGCCCAGCTCCGGGGTCCTGCCGTACAGGGGGCTGCTGCCCCCGCTCTGCCCCCCCCCGCTGCCCAGGCTGCCCGTCCCGGAGGAGGGCGACTCCAGGCTCACCTGGCGCGCCAGCGTGCCGTGGGGGCTGCCCAGCACTGACGGGCACTTACCCGAATCGGGCGTGCCGGGAGAACTGGGCTTGCTGCTGGCTTTGCTGCCAAACAACCTGCAAACACAGAGGCAAAGACATCCCATAAACAACATCTGTCCCTCTGAGCCCTGCATGTGTCTCACCATGAACCCGGATCATACACATCGGGTTGGAGGGGGATGTCACCCCCAATATTTTCAAATCAACTGCTCGTGAGACAAATATCCCCCATTTTGGCTCTTTTGACCCTGATGACGTTATTGGAACAGAAACTAGTTTCCCATTTTGATCACAATGGTATGCAACTATTAATTCAAGTACTCTTAAACTGTCAAATATCTCATCTTTGCTGACCCTGCCTCTCAACAACAAAAAAAGATCAATGCAATGATGTATGTTATAAAAATAAAAAAAATATCAGTCCTTCCATTTGCATCTAAAATAAATAAATTTAAATTTTTTAATAAGGTGACAGGACACAATAGCCAATAAGTGTGCTGTCAATAGAAGTGAGAAGCAGGTGAGCCTATGCTGCAGAACTACAATCCCATCCTGTGCAAACTGTGCAACCTGTACAATGTGTGCGATGCCTTTCTGTCTGTAAAATATCCACACACAACAAATACAGTATATGGCTATGGTACTGTCCTTCACTGCAAAAAATATCTGTCTTAACAAGTGTTTAGTCCTGTAATGAGACTTAAAATCTTTTTCTTTTTTTTTTTTAGAGTGGAAATAATTAGTTTTACTTGACAAGTGAAATTATCTTGCCTCACTGGCAAATCTTGAAATGAGTAGCAATCTTTTTGTCTTAATTAGCAAAAAAGTAACAGAAATAAGATTGTAAAGTCTAAACATAAGATGAAAATGCTTGTTAAGGTTTGGTTTTTGCAGTATTGCCTCTAAAGGCACAGAGGCAGTAGCCCTTACAGAAGAGCACACTGTGGCCCTCACCTGCGGAAGGTGGGGGAGGCGATGTTCGGGGTACTTGGAGCCGGGCTGCCTGAGTCCGGATTGGCCGGTGGACGTGGGGGCTGGCCTTGGGTGAGGCCTCTGGATCAGCCACGCTCACCTTCTCCTTGTCGGTCCTGGTTGAGGGTGACGGGGCTGGAGCGGCCCGAGCCCATCTTGCCGGGGGTCCCTGCGCTTCAGCGGCTTGCCGCCGACGGAGTCTACACTGCCGGCGGCCGGAGCGGGGGCCGGCCCCGCCCCGGCCCATCACAGCGCTGCTGGAGGACTTGGCGGGACGGGGGAGGGAGCGGTACTGCAGGGGGGCTCTGGCGCCGTCGTCCTGCGCCTGGGCGCCGTCCAGGCTGGTCTTACGAGCCCCGCCTCCCCCCGCGCTCTTGGGGATCTTGCCCAGCGTGGCGGAGCCGCTTGCCGTCATCAGGGCCCCGTGGCCCCCGGCCTTCTTGAAGCCGAAGGACCCGGTGGCGGTGGGCCGGCCCACTCCCGACGGCGGCTTCTTCCCTCGTCCCCGCTGCTCTTCCCCGCGTCGGACGGCGAGCGCTGGAGGGACGGGCCCCTTGGGCGGGGCCTTGCCTTTCTCAGAGGCCTTGGCGTCGTCCGTTTTACCTGCCGAGACACAGCGCTCGGTTACAGCGCACGCCGAGACACGGCGCTCGGTTACAGCGCACGCGAGACACGGCGCTCGGTTACAGCGCACGCCGAGACACGGCGCTCGGTTACAGCGCACGCCGAGACACGGCGCTCGGTTTACAGCGCACGCCGAGACACGGCGCTCGGTTACAGCGCACGCCGAGACACGGCGCTCGGTTACAGCGCACGCCGAGACACGGCGCTCGGTTACAGCGCACGCCGAGTCACGGGCGCTCGGTTACAGCGCACGCCGAGACACGGCGCTCGGTTACAGCGCACGCCGAGACACGGCGCTCGGTTACAGCGCACGCCGAGACACGGCCCTCCGTTACAGCGCACGCCGAGACACAGCGCTCGGTTACAGCGCACGCTGACTCACTGCCCTCATAGGGAGGCGAGACTCATGCGCTAATGGCTACGCTAATCTATAAATCACCACAAGAGAGCACAGCGGCTGTGCCAAAAAGTGCGTCTGCCAAGGTGGGGAGCACCTTTTCAGGACGCTCAGCAAAATTAAAAAGCCACTCTAATTCCAGCCAAATGCTGAGAAGCAAGCACTGTCTCAAACTGAAACCCACACACCTGACCTTGAAGAAACCCCACAGTGCAGT
>CM056377.1:12886106-12910895 GCA_029718625.1 Synaphobranchus kaupii | reverse complement strand
CACCACAAGCCTCTGCACCCCTACACCCATCACCACAAGGCTCTGCACCCCTACACCCATCACCACAAGGCTCTGCACCCCTACACCCATCACCACAAGGCTCTGCACCCCTACACCCATCACCACAAAGCTCTGAACTATCACAGTAAAAACAAAATGGCACCCCCTCTGGGACACACCTGTGCACTCTTAACCTGTTGTATAGCAGGATATCTACTGAATACATGCAGGTCCCTTTGCTCAAAGCAGACAATGGCAGTTGAGCATGTAACCGGAGTTAATTAGACGTGGGTGGCAGGTCAGAGGTCACTGCTGAACAGAGTTAAATATACGTATGTGGTGGCAGGTCAGAGGTCACCACTGAACAGAGTTAAGTTACAGACAAGTTAAAGAATAGACTGAGCGGACAGCCTGTGCTGCAGTTCAGCACAGGTCAGCACAGCTACAGCTTCAGCACAACCTAGCGCAGCACAGCTACAGCACAACCTAGCACAGCACAGCCTAGTACAGCTACAGCACAACCTAGCACAGCACAGCCTAGTACAGCTACAGCACAACCAAACACAGCAACAGCATAGCACAACCCAGCACAGCACAGCTACAGCACAACCTAGCACAGCGCAGCCTAGCACCGCACAACATAGCTACAGCACAACCTAGCACAACCTAGCACAGCACAGCTACAGCACAACCTAGCACAGCACAGTCCAGCACAGCTACAGCACAGCCTAGCACAACACAGCTAGACACAGCCTAGCATAGCATACCACCCAGTCCCAGTCATAGCTGTGCTCTAAAAAAGTGAACACAGTAAGCACAGGGAACTAATGCCGAGCTCACACTTTTGCCCCGATTCTGACGTCAAAAACGAACTCCCGACAATATTTGCAGTCCTATGATAATCTTTAAAAAATCTGCAAGAAATCTTGGTTCCGTCGGCTGGAATGTTTTTTTTTGATGTGAGATGGTCAAATACGCGATTATTTCTGTCGTGAACCAGTCTGGACCCTGTCGGGAGAGCCCACAATAATTTCAAACTGGTTTAATTTTGTCGGGAGTCCTGGCTGACCTGCAGTGACGCATCGTTCTACTAGAATGTCAACAGCCAATGAACGAGTGCACAACAAACGCAACGAAAAACGGTTTGAAATTATCCATACTTCCGTAGCCTTGGCAACTGTGCGTCGACCTCTTGATTTAGTCCTGTATAAGTCGAGTAGAAATCGTGTGATGTGCGATCCCTGAGTAATTCTCTGTCTTCCTAAAATCGCCTAGTGTGTGCTGTATCGCTCAGCGATTTTTTAAAGACACTTATTTGACAGTCGTTTGATGTGAGCTGCTCTGCTCGGACAGGATTTTGTACAGATTTAAAAGTCGTGTAGTGTGAGCTTGGCTTAAGAGACACTTACCTCCCCAAAATAACACAAATAATGTAAATCACACAAATACTGTACCTCTGAAATTTCTACTCCCTCCTTGGAGAGATTTGCACTGCTTGCGGGGGTTCATTATGGTCTAGAGAGCAATGAGATCTATACATACATACATACATACACATACCCACACACACACACATACACACACATGCACGCACGCTCACGCACACACAAGCGCACGCACAGACACACAACATACTAAATACCTCATGCTTCCACTCTAACCCTGATATGTCCATTATGATTTCTACGTGTATTTTTATTTACAAATTAACATTTGTCATGACAATGCACCAAATTGAAATTTGCCATTTAAATAGAGGAGGGGAAAAAAGACAGAGAGAAAGATAGAAAGAGAGAGATGGAGAGAGAGATAGGAGAGAGAGAGAGCGCTGAAAGTAACCACGGGTGTCTGCTAAGCAAAGCGGTAACGTAGTGCACATTTTCAATTATCAGGCACATAAGTATTATTTCACAAGCCACTGAACAATGACTACAATTTACCCTGCCTCCTCCATCTTAGTGTCTGCACCCTGCCTCCTCCATCTTAGTGTCTGCACCCTGCCTCCTCCATCTTAGTGTCTGCACCCTGCCTCCTCCATCTTAGTGTCTGCATTCTGCCTCCTCCATCTTAGTGTCTGCACCCTGCCTCCTCCATCTTAGTGTCTGCACTCTGCCTCCTCCATCTTAGTGTCTGCACCCTGCCTCCTCCATCTTAGTGTCTGCACTCTGCCTCCTCCATCTTAGTGTCTGCACCCTGCCTTCATCCATCTTAGTGTTTGCACTCTGCCTCCTCCATCTTAGTGTCTGCACTCTGCCTCCTCCATCTTAGTGTCTGCACCCTGCCTCCTCCATCTTAGAGTCTGCACCCTGCCTCCTCCATCTTAGTGTCTGCACCCTGCCTCCCTCCATCTTAGTGTCTGCACCCTGCCTCCTCCATCTTAGTGTCTGCACTCTGCCTCCTCCATCTTAGTGTCTGCACCCTGCCTCCTCCATCTTAGAGTCTGCACCCTGCCTCCTCCATCTTAGTGTCTGCACTTCATCTTAGATGCTTGTTTGTACTCCTTGTCCTATAAGAGGAAATCCCGAAGGCCAAAGGATCAGTGCTCAGCGTGAGGCCTCTTCTGATTGGAGAAAGAGGACACTCTTTGGTGATGTCACGTGGACCCTGACTGCTGATAGGTGTAAAGCTGAGCATGAGCATGTTTTCATTATTTTTATTAATCTTTTGTTTATCCTTTATTTTAACAGGTAGTCTTGTTGAGATCAAGATCTCTTTTACAAGAGAGAACCGCTAACAACTAAAAACATGTATAAAACTCTATAGAGAGACAAGTACAATTCAGTCACATGGTAATATTGAGCAGTCAAACAATATACAGCGACATATCAAAAGAAAAACATACTCCAAGGTTCTTGAAAGAAAAAGTCAGTATGACTTTCCTTGAACTTGGTGTATGTCCCTGTTGCTGTTGAACTTTTAGGTAAACAATTACTGTGAGGGGGCAGGAGATGCACAGAGAGGGTGAGAGACGGAGAGATGATAAGTGATGGAGAGGGTGAGAGACGGAGGGATAGAGCGAGAGAAGGAGATAAAAGGTGAGTGTTTGGAGACAGTGAGACACAGGCCGTCCTGGAGCCACTGCACTCTTATCCTCCAATTAAGGAGTGATTTCCCCCGACTCCACCTGTGTTCCAATACAGAGTCTCTCTGTCAGCACACATTACACTCCTGCGCCTGACTGTAATCAACCAGAGAGAGAGGGAGGGAGGGAGGGGGAGAGAGAGAGAGACAGAGAGAGAGAGAGAGAGAGGGAGAGGGGAGAGGGAGAGAGAGAGAAAGGGATGTGACTGCCTTCTATAACCTGAGCAACGTTGTGTCAACACAAACACACCAAACATACACACACACACACACACACATATGCACAGAAGCACGCACAGATACACACACACACACACACACACACACACACACACACACACACACACGCGCGCGCGCGCACGCACACACACACACACACACACACACACACACACACACACACACACACACACACACACACACACACACACAACCTTGATTCAACAGTTGATATAAAAATAAAATTAACAGGTAATATTGAGAACCTCTCAGTTTTTCCCCTAAGAACTTCAACACCCAAGCAACACATCCATTCTAACTCTCACCCTGATTACCAACCAGCACTAATGTTCACACAACAACGCTGCTCTTTAAACAACTTCTGTCTATTGTTAGAGACATACTGTAAGGTTTTTGATTGTTTTCTGCAATACTCAGCATGCATTCCTCTCGAATAAGGTAGTTCTTCTGTTCCTTAACTCCTGCCTGATTTCCAGACAGTAGGAGATGTATCTACAGAAAAGAGCCACACTGTCCTCGTTTCCGAGCTCAAAACCAGGAAGTGAAAAGAGGATGAGGAGGCAGCTTCTGATTCGCTGCCGCCGTATTCTTTTTCATGCTTTTAACATATCACAGGACCCTTTATCACCGTCAACGTCCACTGAGTAACACTGCAGATGTCCCCCCCCATTCACCCCCTAACTCTGCTACAGCACACCTTTCAGGTCAAAAACCTGCCCTGGAACCTCGGTTCTGAAGAGGAAGGAAATAACTGTCACTTTGGCGGTAAACGGCGTCTGGCACACGGCCGCGCAGGTCCACAGGAAACAAGCGCATCTTTCGCTGTGAAGCTCAGGTCAGGTGGCCTGTGAAGGCTGGCGGTAAGCCTGGTCATGTGACTCGCGGAGGCAGACGGCAGTAATCTCATTCGCTGACAAGGGCAATTGGGGTGGAGCAGGGGGTAGGAGCGGAGCGGAGCGGGGTGGGGGGGGTGGGGGGGGTCTCACCTACCACAGAGTCTGGGGGACCCTCCTGAGGAGCCTGGGGGGGTGCATCCGCCAAGGAGAGATTTATTAAATTTGTCAGGGCCACGCAACAGTATTCCCAGGGCCTGGGGGCCCCCAGAGACGCAGAGAGGCCCCCGCAGTGATGAGACAGATAAATCTCACTGTCCCACTAGAGCACCCCCCGCTTCCAGTCCAAATCTCTCCTTTATTCCTCCCTCCCTCCCTCCTCTCTTACTCCCTTTCTCCCTCACTCTCTTTCTCTCTTACTCCCTTTCTCCCTCATTCTCTTTCTCTCTCACACCCACCTGCCGTATTCTGTCTCAAAATATGTATGTGTGTGTGTGTGTGTGTGTATGCACCTGTAGACCTGTGTATCTGTGTGTGTATTTATATCTGTGTGTGTGTGTGTGTGTGTGTGTGTGTGTGCACCTGTAGGCCTGTGTGTATTTATATCTGTGTGTGTACCGGCTTGTGTGTGTTTATATCTGTGTATGTGTGTGTGCACCTGTATACCTGTGTATCTGTGTGTGCCTGTAGGCCTGTGTGTGTTTATATCTGTGTATGTGTGTGTGCACCTGTATACCTGTGTATCTGTGTGTGCCTGTAGGCCTGTGTGTGTTTATATCTGTGTATGTGTGTGTGCCTGTAGGCCTGTGTGTGTTTATATCTGTGTATGTGTGTGTGCATCTGTAGACATGTGTATCTGTGTGTATTTATATCTGTGTGTGTGTGTGTGTGTGTGTGTGTGTGTGTGTATATGCACCTGTAGACCTGTGTATCTGTGTGTGTATTTATATCTGTGTGTGTGTGTGTGTGTGTGTGTGTGTGTGTGTACCTGTAGGCATGTGTGTTTATATCTGGGTGTGTGTGTGTACCTGTAGGCCTGTGTATACATCTGTATATATTAATCAGTGTGATAGTTAGGGCTGGGCGATATATCACAATGATAATTATCGATTGTAATAACGGCCGTTGCCAGCATGTGGGGTATTGCCTTTCTTTTCGTCTTTTTTTTCTTTAATTATACCTGATGCGGTAGAAATCTAAACTATAAAACCCGTGTGAAATTCTTCCGGGAAAAAAAAACGTCATTACTGTCTACTGCGTGTCGATAAGACGGACAATCACAGAAAGGCGTTGCACCTTTCATGCGATTGACAAAAACACATCACATGATCACGTGAAAGCTGTATGACCTTGCTGCTGGTTGGCTGTCTTATCAACACTCAATAGATATCAGCGGTGATGTTTTTTTCCGGAAGCATTTCACGCGGCCTCTGAAGTTTGGATGTTTACTGCCGTATATTGGTCTATGTTAGTGACAGAGTGATACTGTTAGAGCAATACAGACCCTTACCTGTAGATGCACCCAGGCTCAGGTCTATGTTAGTGACAGAGTGATACTGTTAGAGCAATACAGACCCTTACCTGTAGATGCACACAGGCTCAGGTCTATGTTAGTGACAGAGTGATACTGTTAGAGCGATACAGACCCTTACCTGTAGATGCACCCAGGCTCAGGTCTATGTTAGTGACAGAGTGATACTGTTAGAGCAATACAGACCCTTACCTGTAGATGCACACAGGCTCAGGTCTATGTTAGTGACAGAGTGATACTGTTAGAGCAATACAGACCCTTACCTGTAGATGCACCCAGGCTCAGGTCTATGTTAGTGACAGAGTGATACTGTTAGAGCAATACAGACCCTTACCTGTAGATGCACACAGGCTCAGGTCTATGTTAGTGACAGAGTGATACTGTTAGAGCAATACAGACCCTTACCTGTAGATGCACACAGGCTCAGGTCTATGTTAGTGACAGAGTGATACTGTTAGAGCAATACATACAGACCCTTACCTGTAGATGCACCCAGGCTCAGGTCTATGTTAGTGACAGAGTGATACTGTTAGAGCAATACATACAGACCCTTACCTGTAGATGCACCCAGGCTCAGGTCTATGTTAGTGACAGAGTGATACTGTTAGAGCAATACATACAGACCCTTACCTGTAGATGCACCCAGGCTCAGGTCTATGTTAGTGACAGAGTGATACTGTTAGAGCAATACATACAGACCCTTACCTGTAGATGCACACAGGCTCAGGTCTATGTTAGTGACAGAGTGATACTGTTAGAGCAATACAGACCCTTACCTGTAGATGCACCCAGGCTCAGGTCTATGTTAGTGACAGAGTGATACTGTTAGAGCAATACAGACCCTTACCTGTAGATGCACACAGGCTCAGGTCTATGTTAGTGACAGAGTGATACTGTTAGAGCAATACAGACCCTTACCTGTAGATGCACACAGGCTCAGGTCTATGTTAGTGACAGAGTGATACTGTTAGAGCAATACAGACCCTTACCTGTAGATGCACACAGGCTCAGGTCTATGTTAGTGACAGAGTGATACTGTTAGAGCAATACAGACCCTTACCTGTAGATGCACACAGGCTCAGGTCTATGTTAGTGACAGAGTGATACTGTTAGAGCAATACAGACCCTTACCTGTAGATGCACACAGGCTCAGGTCTATGTTAGTGACAGAGTGATACTGTTAGAGCAATACAGACCCTTACCTGTAGATGCACACAGGCTCAGGTCTATGTTAGTGACAGAGTGATACTGTTAGAGCAATACAGACCCTTACCTGTAGATGCACACAGGCTCAGGTCTATGTTAGTGACAGAGTGATACTGTTAGAGCAATACAGACCCTTACCTGTAGATGCACACAGGCTCAGGTCTATGTTAGTGACAGAGTGATACTGTTAGAGCAATACAGACCCTTACCTGTAGATGCACACAGGCTCAGGTCTATGTTAGTGACAGAGTGATACTGTTAGAGCAATACAGACCCTTACCTGTAGATGCACACAGGCTCAGGTCTATGTTAGTGACAGAGTGATACTGTTAGAGCGATACAGACCCTTACCTGTAGATGCACACAGGCTCGGGTCTATGTTAGTGACAGAGTGATACTGTTAGAGCAATAAATACAGACCCTTACCTGTAGATGCACACAGGCTCAGGTCTATGTTAGTGACAGAGTGATACTGTTAGAGCAATACAGACCCTTACCTGTAGATGCACACAGGCTCAGGTCTATGTTAGTGACAGAGTGATACTGTTAGAGCAATACAGACCCTTACCTGTAGATGCACCCAGGCTCAGGTCTATGTTAGTGACAGAGTGATACTGTTAGAGCAATACAGACCCTTACCTGTAGATGCACACAGGCTCAGGTCTATGTTAGTGACAGAGTGATACTGTTAGAGCAATACAGACCCTTACCTGTAGATGCACACAGGCTCAGGTCTATGTTAGTGACAGAGTGATACTGTTAGAGCAATACAGACCCTTACCTGTAGATGCACCCAGGCTCAGGTCTATGTTAGTGACAGAGTGATACTGTTAGAGCAATACAGACCCTTACCTGTAGATGCACCCAGGCTCAGGTCTATGTTAGTGACAGAGTGATACTGTTAGAGCAATACAGACCCTTACCTCTCTGCACGCTCTCTGTAATGTTTAAATATTTCAGAGCCCGCAGGTTTCTGTTCCCCAGGGCCGAGGGATGGGCCGGGGGATGGGGGGGGGGGGGGGGGGGGGGGCGGGGGACATTAGTCGTATCAGAGCTCTCAGAGTGCCTGTCCCGTTGCGCACAGAGAAGGGTGTGTGTGTGTGTGTGTGTGTGTGTGTGTGTGTGTGTGAAACGCAGCCTCATGTACAAACAGCTTCCCCAAAAAGCCGGAGCTGCCATTAAAGATTGATCGTCACTCTGGCGCCCCGACGCTCCGAATGTGAGCGTGACCACACGACAGCGGTGGCAGTACAGACGACAAACCAATAAATTAATAAAATATGCGCTCAGTCTCTGTTTGGGGGCAGCCCTCAGTATTACAACTCATCCACATGCCCTTGCATTAATTTTCCGGAACCAACCAAAGAACTCGGAACTCGGAACTGTACTTATATTTGTGAGTGTTACATTATTTTATACATTCTTTCCATACATACATTACATAAATACATACAGTACATACATACATGCTCTTTAAATTGTGAATTCATTATTTGTATGTAATTGTTTTTTTTTTTTCTTTTTCAACACTGTAAAAGTTTAAACGCACTCAAACGCAGATGAGCACACCCCGCGGGGGTGTGCACATCCCCAAATAAGACGGTCTCAATCATTACTACTCTGGGCTGATGGTCTAGTCTGTGCCCCCCCGCCCCCATCCCCGACATGGTACATCCCTCTGCCCTCCAATCATCTATCAAAACACACATCAGCCATTAGAGACCACATGGGTGTGAACTTAACCTGAACCACACAGTTCATGCATACATGTATGCTCTACCAGGTCTTTAATGATTAGGACACGCCCAGTGATTTTTATAAAACAAAATTTCCATGTTGTGATTCTCAAAGCCTCCGACCAGAGAACGTCAAAAAAGAGACATCTGCTTACTGTTTCAAAAACCAAAGAGAAAAATATAGATTTTTATTATTAGTGCATTTATATATATATACTATACAGCTCTGGAAATAATTAAGAGACCACTGCAAAATTATCAGTTGTCTCGTTGTTATTTTGGTTCTGTACTCTAGCACTTTGAGGGTACAATGACAAGGAGGTTGAAGGGCAGACTGACAGCATTAATTTGATGGTATTTTCATCCATTTCGGATGAATCATTGAAAAATTATAGAACCTTTTATACATAGTCCCCCCATATTTTTTGATGAGCAAAAATGTGGGGGACTATGTACATAGTCCCCCCACATTTTTGGGCATCAAAAAATATTGGACAGTTTAACATAATGTAGAATAAAGTAATCATATTTAATACTAGGTCGCATATCCTTTGCATGCCATGACTTCCTGATGTCTGTGACCCAACATCATCTAAAGACTCTTTCTTGATATCTTATTTTCTGGTACTCTTACAAGGGATATTATAACGTCTCTGCATTTTAATGGATTTTTATGGGAATTGGGGGGTGGGTCTAGATTTAGCTGTAAATTATGCTGGAACAGTATGGAATACATGGTTGGTAAAATGGCTGTAAGTCATCAAGGGTCTGAGGTATCAAACGAGCCTCAAACCATCACTCTGCTGCCAGATATGCAGAAGATATGGATGGATCACTTTAAGGGTTGTTTCTCCTGAAAAAATTTCCTATTGAACTCTATGGAAAAATAAGTCAGGAGAAGAAACCATTCAAGTTATCCATCCATATCTACTGCATAAGGCTTGTTTGATACATTAGACCCTTGTTGCCATTTAGCCAACCATGTGTTCCAAACTGTTCCAGTGTAATTTACAGCTAAATCTAGACCCACCCTCCAATTCCCATAGAGATCCATTCAAATGCAGAGACGTTATAGTATCGCTTGTAAGAATACCAGAAAATAAGATATCAAGAGTCTTTTGATATTGTTGGGTCATAAACATCAGGAAGTCATGGCATGCAAATGATATGCAACCAAATATTAAAACGTATTACTTTATTCTACATTATGTTAAACTGTCCAATATTTTTTGATGCCCAAAAATGTGTGTGTGTGGGGGGGGGCCTGGACTTGCCTGGATTTGCATCCCATATGGATGCAAATACCCTCAAATTAAAGCTGACAGTCTGCACTTCAACCTCATTGCCATTTTATCCTTTAACACTCTGGGCTCTATTTTCAAACCAGCGCAAGGGGACGGTATAGTCAAACGCAAACTTGTTGACAGCATCAACGTCTTAAAACTGGCGCTATGGCGTTTCTCAGCAATACCGCTAGGATCAACAAATTCTCAACATAACATCCTTTCGGTTGCGCTGCAGTGGGATGGGTGGCGCTGTCTGGGGCGTGTTCTAAAATACTTTCGGCTCAGTGACAATTTGAACCAACGAAAACCCATTGCGTTATGATCAGCTGGAACCACCTCTTAGCGGGAACGCAATAGACTCTGGCAATTTGCCAACTTATTCGTCATGTAGTTCTATGTAGTGTCTATAGGTGATGCCAACATTACACTTCCATTTAATGAACAAATAGCCTATAATTATTATTAATTAATTAATTTTAATTTAAACTACTAGAATAAAACAGGACAGCTTACAAGAAACTTGCGATCATGTAGGCCAATAGCCTATAATATAGGCTATAAATTACACATTGACACAGTTGAATCATAAGCCTACCATTTGAATCATAATTATGCCTACATCACCTAATGTAGGCTAATTAATGCATTCGCCACCTCCTCCCGTGCCTTCCGAACTTCTGGGAGACGAGGTGGTGTGGATTGTGATCCATAAATTACTACAATCCTAGCCTGTACTTCTGTTGCAAGTATGTCTGATTCCTGTGCGGAAAATCTTGTCGTTGACGGTCCAGTGCGTTTGGGTTGCTCATTATGAAATTGCATGGAGCGATTGCGTTCCAACGCGATTGCGTTTTAAAGCATGAGAACAACAATTTGATTGGCTACCATAGAGACACACCTTCGACGTTTAAACCCAGCCTTTTAGCAATACCGCCATAAGGTGCGCCAAGATTGCCGTCATGAAATTACCAAATTTCTCGCCGACACGCCCTCAGAGCGATACCGCCAAGCGATTACTCTTGCGTTCACCATTGCGTTTGGTTTATTAAAATAGAGCCCTCAAAGTGCTAGAGTACAGAACCAAAATAACAACGAGAAAACTGATAATTTTGCAGTGGTCTCTTAATTTCTTCCAGAGCTGTATATATACGTATATATATATATATATATATATATATATATATATATATATATATATATATATATATATATATATACAGTATATATATTTGTTTTTGACGAAGCAACATTTATGACCTTACCATGAACTGCATAATTTCTCCAATGGAGCTCCTTTGATAGTAACTGAAGGACATCGTAATCACTTGCTTCCTGTTGCAAAATAGCATTCAAATTAGTTCAAGAAAGGAAACAAGAAAGTGTGGGTTATCATGGTTTTCTTTTATTTGCTCTTCCTATACCTTCCAGCTTTAGGGGACCAACCCCAGGTTTTGGGGTACAACCAAAACACAAATTTCATCTCAAAGAGAATTAAAGCAGTCTTACCGTCAGAGATGAAGGGTTTCAGAACGGGCATGTTTTGGGACAGGACCAATATGTCATCATTCATACACTGTTACTCACAATGGACCCCAAAGTCATGTGACTCGGCATGAAACTGCTGAAACAGCAGAAGCCAAGCATTTTTCTGAAGCACTATAAATGTAAGATAGACAGATGGCATAGATAGACAGAAAGATTTATTGAGCAGATAAACACATATACACATACAAGCACTTAAGGCTTCAGCTTAAAGTAGATCTGAAAAACAAGATTAAAAAACATAGCATTAAAGTTAACAAGCTAGCAATAATGAGCTGACCAAACAAGCTAGAAAACTAGATAAGCAACAAACTAATTACATTTAGAAGGTGTATAGCATTTCTGTGTTTGTGTGTGTGCATGGTGGTGTCAGTGAGAGAGGTGCCAGTCTTAGTACAGTGTGCTACGAGTGTGTGTGTGTGTGTGTGTGTGTGTGTGAGAGAGAGAGTGTGTGGGCCCTGTTTCAGTACAGTGTGGTAGGAGTGTGTGTGGGTCCAGTCTCAGTGTAGTGTGGTAGGAGTGTGTGTGTGTGTGTGTGTGTGGGTCCAGTCTCAGTACAGTGTAGTAGGAGTGTGTATGTGTGTGGGTCCAGTCTCAGTACAGTGCGGTAGGAGTGTGTATGTGTGGGTGTGTGTGTGAGTGTGTGGGTCCAGTCTCAGTACAGTGTGGTAGGAGTGTGTGAGTGTGTGTAAGTGTGTGGGTCCAGTCTCAGTGCAGTGTGGTAGGAGTGTGTGTGTGTGTGTGTGTGGGCCCTGTTTCAGTAAAGTGTGGTAGGAGTGTGTGTGGGTCCAGTCTCAGTGCAGTGTGGTAGGAGTGTGTGTGTGAGTGTGTGGGTCCAGTCTCAGTACAGTGTGGTAGGAGTGTGTGAGTGTGTGTAAGTGTGTGGGTCCAGTCTCAGTGCAGTGTGGTAGGACTGTGTATGTGTGTGTGTGTGTGTGTGTGTATGTGTGTGTGTGTGTGTGTGTGTGTGTGTGTGTGTGTGTGTGTGTGTGTGTGTGTGTGTGTGTGTGTGTGTGTGTGTGTGTGAGTGTTTGTGGGTCCAGTCTCAGTACAGTGTGGTAGGTGGTATTGCCAGAGGCCAGGGGGTTAATTGAATAATTAATGGCGGATTGACCCTGGGTCTCTAAGGGAAAGTGTGTGTGTGTGTGTCTCTAACAGTTACAGTATCACTGCTTTACTTTGATCGCTCACTTCAGCAGGGGTACCAAGCCATCAGACAAACTCTCGGGAGGGGGCGACTGGCTGGTAGACCCCTCCTGCACCCCCCACCCCCCACCCCCATTCAATGCCACACAGTGCACTCAGACCCAAAAACCAGTACCCCCAAAAAACCTTCTTCCTGGAGGGCAGAGATGCTCTGGTTCTGGCGGTTCTGCAGGGGGAAAGCCCAGCCCACTGATCACTCTGGTTCTGCAGTGTAGCGGTGGTTCTGGGCCCGCTACACAGATGCTGTGCAAGGTCAAAGGTCAATCACCCAGGGAGGGACTCTGATGTAACAGAGTGAGGAAATCCACTGTTTCAACCCCCCCCCTTTTTATTGACTTTATATAGCGCCTCATCTATTCTCCATGATGATGATGATGATGATGATGATGATGATGATGATGATGATGATGATGAATCCTCCTACTACTACTATTACTACTAATAATTCATGCTGTAATTTGTTAAATGTTGTCTGTCTGTAACTTTGTTGTGACTGCTGCTGCCGTGTCTGGCACAGGGCACTCTTGGAAATGAGATCTCTCCTGGATAAATAAAGGAATAATAATAATAATAATAATAATAATAATAATAATAATAATAATAATAATAATAATAATAATAATAATAATACTAAAAGTAATATTATTATTATTAGTATTATTCTTATTAAGGTATGCAATTAAGTTTTTTTTCGTGTTTGGAACGGTGTGTCCTTTTATTCTGAACGTTACAGATATAACTTGCCATAGTACATTTTGACATAGTACATAGTACATTTTGGTTAGGGACTGATTCATAACAAGTTTAATGTCAACTTCACTTTTCATTAAAATAACATTTTTTTGTGTTAAAAATTTTTTTTTTTTAAATATTAAAAAACCTAAAATCTGATATCATGCATTTTATTTCTGCAAGATGCAAATATGTTCCTTGTGAGGAGGGACATTTAGCAGTTTTAACGTTTGAAAAGTTATGATCTTTCAAAAGTGCAATTTTTCATTTTTACTCTATAGTGCTACCATCTGGTAAAGTACTGCCATTTTCATATTATTTGTAATTTCTACCACCTTAACCACCGTGCCAAGTTTCATGGGTTTTGTTCTTCATAGCAGCTGTAGCCAGTTTTTTAAAATAATTAAAAATGGAACAAAAACAATATTGTACCCCTAAATATAAAATCACAGCAGCAGTACTTGTAGTATTTAGCTACAAAAGTAATATCAATATTTTTCAGGTGATTTATACTTCCTGCTAAAACAAAGGCAACATACAAGTCAGTGTTTCTGCAACCTATTGGATCACTGTGTGTGCTAGTTTCAGTTCTAACTGCTTTGAGTTAATTTAATCCTGATATGAATATTGAAATTTCTTAACACCTGTCAACAAGGTTTTTTTTCCCGTATTAAAATCTTTCCTGTTATATTTTCAGTCACATAAACGGTTAACAAATGTCAGATATCTGAAGTGTGAGGTCAAAGGTCAAATCCCAATCAGTGGTGGAGAGACAGCCCAGTCAGCTGTGGTTTAAATTAGCCCATTTGGAATTAAAACTGAATAATGCCTCGGACTGCTCGGATCTGGTTTTTGTGTTCATTGTCGAGTTTTTCACCCGCCATTAAAAACTATGGTTTTAAGGTTTTTTTTTTTTTTTTTTTCATTTTGCGTTCAGAGTCTGCGTGCCTCTGAGCTACGTGCTGGTTAGACTGCACCTATCCCCAGACTCAGCTGTATGGCACAAACCTCGAACCCGCCGTTCGCTGTTCAGAGACGAGAAGCGAAAGTGAGAGAGGACAGAGAACACGGTGCCCTGCTTACATCAGCAAAAACACAGCACCCACCGCAGTGTGTGTGTGTGTGTGCGTGTGTGTGTGTGTGTGTGTGTGTGTGTGTGTGTGTGTACCATGGCCATGGGTCAAGCAATGAAAAAGGGGAATCAAGCACAGACATGCAGGCCTAAGGGGGGGCCATCCTGCACTAACGTTTTGTGTGGTTGTGTAACGGACGCAAACCTGGTGAATCCAAAACATTTTTCAAAGGTTTCCTCCTAAATGTTGGGAGAAAATCTTTAAAAACTCAAGACAAACTCGCAATGTATAAATTAGGCGAGAGAAGTGAGGCTGTATGACGTTGTTGGCGTTGTGCGTGTTGGTCAGGCGGGTTTGGCAGTGACTGACGCGGGTGTTTTTAACACAGTAATTGGTAAAATAGTGTTTTCTCTGAACTGGGAGCTGAATCAGAGAGCTTTAATCAGCCCACTGTCTCCATTATGTCTTATTCATCTGTTTGTTTATTTATTTATTTGTTTATTTTCAGCACGAAAAACTGGCAAATTTCGCTGTTGGGGCACTTTTTTTCACTTGCGGTAGCATGTTTGCGTTTGTCTATTCAGCACGGAGCGTGTCAGTAAGCGTGTGTGACAGCCTCTGCCTCCAGCAGGGGCTCCGCTCCCGCGCGCTCCCGCACGCTCCCGCACGCTCCCGCGCACTCCCGCGCGCTCCCGCGCACTCCCGCACGCTCCCGCGCGCTCCCGCACGCTCCCGCGCGCTCCCGCAGCCATGTCAAATTCTTTTATTTTTCCTTTATCGGCAGGGCTGTGCGTTCCGGCCTCAGTTCTCCGAGATTCCCACCCTCTAATAACTTTTTCTGCATTTGGGGACTGTACCCAATATGCCACAGAAATTCAACCATAAGCTGTAAGCATGTGTTTCCAAGGCGTGTTGGTTTCTGGCGGTAAGCGCAGGTCACATACGTGTGTTTCCAAGGCGTGTTGGTTTCTGGCGGTAAGCGCAGGTCACATACATGTGTTTCCAGGGCATGTTGGTTTCTGGCAGTAAGCGCAGGTCACATACGTGTGTTTCCAAGGCGTGTTGGTTTCTGGCGGTAAGCGCAGGTCACATACGTGTGTTTCCAGGGCATGTTGGTTTCTGGCGGTAAGCGCAGGTCACATACGTGTGTTTCCAAGGCATGTTGGCTTCTGGCGGTAAGCGCAGGTCACATACGTGTGTTTCCAGGGCATGTTGGTTTCTGGCGGTAAGCGCAGGTCACATACGTGTGTTTCCAAGGCATGTTGGCTTCTGGCGGTAAGCGCAGGTCACATACGTGTGTTTCCAGGGCATGTTGGTTTCTGGCGGTAAGCGCAGGTCACATACGTGTGTTTCCAGGGCATGTTGGTTTCTGGCGGTAAGCGCAGGTCACATACGTGTGTTTCCAGGGCATGTTGGTTTCTGGCGGTAAGCGCAGGTCACATACGTGTGTTTCCAAGGCGTGTTGGTTTCTGGCGGTAAGCGCAGGTCACATACGTGTGTTTCCAAGGCGTGTTGGTTTCTGGCGGTAAGCGCAGGTCACATACGTGTGTTTCCAAGGCATGTTGGTTTCTGGCGGTAAGCGCAGGTCACATACGTGTGTTTCCAAGGCGTGTTGGTTTCTGGCGGTAAGCGCAGGTCACATACTTGTGTTTCCAAGGCGTGTTGGTTTCTGGCAGTAAGCGCAGGTCACATACGTGTGTTTCCAAGGCGTGTTGGTTTCTGGCGGTAAGCGCAGGTCACATACATGTGTTTCCAGGGCATGTTGGTTTCTGGCAGTAAGCGCAGGTCACATACGTGTGTTTCCAAGGCGTGTTGGTTTCTGGCGGTAAGCGCAGGTCACATACGTGTGTTTCCAGGGCATGTTGGTTTCTGGCGGTAAGCGCAGGTCACATACGTGTGTTTCCAAGGCATGTTGGCTTCTGGCGGTAAGCGCAGGTCACATACGTGTGTTTCCAGGGCATGTTGGTTTCTGGCGGTAAGCGCAGGTCACATACGTGTGTTTCCAAGGCATGTTGGCTTCTGGCGGTAAGCGCAGGTCACATACGTGTGTTTCCAGGGCATGTTGGTTTCTGGCGGTAAGCGCAGGTCACATACGTGTGTTTCCAGGGCATGTTGGTTTCTGGCGGTAAGCGCAGGTCACATACGTGTGTTTCCAGGGCATGTTGGTTTCTGGCGGTAAGCGCAGGTCACATACGTGTGTTTCCAAGGCGTGTTGGTTTCTGGCGGTAAGCGCAGGTCACATACATGTGTTTCCAGGGCATGTTGGTTTCTGGCAGTAAGCGCAGGTCACATACGTGTGTTTCCAAGGCGTGTTGGTTTCTGGCGGTAAGCGCAGGTCACATACGTGTGTTTCCAGGGCATGTTGGTTTCTGGCGGTAAGCGCAGGTCACATACGTGTGTTTCCAAGGCATGTTGGCTTCTGGCGGTAAGCGCAGGTCACATACGTGTGTTTCCAGGGCATGTTGGTTTCTGGCGGTAAGCGCAGGTCACATACGTGTGTTTCCAGGGCATGTTGGTTTCTGGCGGTAAGCGCAGGTCACATACGTGTGTTTCCAAGGCGTGTTGGTTTCTGGCGGTAAGTTGAGCTGCAGAGACGCTGACGCCAGGAGAAACGCTGCAGCCGCGACGCCATCCTGCTCTTCAAGTGCACCTTGGACACGGCCAGCCAAACACACACACACACACTCACACACACACACACATACGCACACACTCTCATATCACACACACACACACACACACACACTCTCATATCACACATACACACACACACACACACACACACACACACATATCACACACACTCATATCACACACACACACACACACACACACACACTCACACACACACACACATATCACACACACTCATATCACACACACACACACACACACACACACTCTCATATCACACATACACACACACACACACACACACACTCATATCACACACACACACACACACACACACACACACACACACACTCTCATATCACACATACACACACACACACACACACACACACACACACATTCATATCACACACACACAAACACACCCACACTCTCATATCACACACACACACACACACACACACACACTCTCATATCACACACACACACACACACACACACACACACACACACCACTCATATCTCACACACACACACACACACACACACACACACACACACACACACACACACACACACACACACACACACTCATATCACACATTCATATCACACACACACACACACACACACACACATTCTCATATCACACACACACACAAACACACACACTCATATCACATACACACAGACACACACACACTCATAGCACATACACACACATGCTCTCATATCACACACACATGCACACAAACACACAAACTCATATCACACATACTCACTCTAATATCACACACACACGCACACACACAGCCTTCCCCTCACATGGGAATATGTATTAATGTACGATATGAAAGTGTGTGTTAGGGCAGCTTGTGTGTGTTTGGGAGTCTTTGCATTCATTTGCATGTGTGTGCGAGTATGTGTGCATGTGGATGTTTGTGCGTGAATGTGTGCCTGGGTATGCCCGTGCATGTGTGTGCGTGCCTATGTGTGTTTGTACTGTATGTGTATGCGTACATGTGTGTATGTGTGTGTGTGTGTGTGTGTGTGTACTTATGTGTGTGCGTGCGCATGTGTGTATCTGTGTGCATGTGTGTATGTGTGTGTACTTATGTGTGTGCGTGCGCATGTGTGTGTATGGTGGGGTTAGGTGCAGGAGGGTGAACTGACGGCTGTCAGACAGCTCGCGATTTCTTCTGAATCAGCATAAATGGGAGGAAGTGGGTGGTGGGGGGAGATTATGCTGAGTCAGAGAAATGGCCTGGGACATCGGCTGAGCCGGTGTCCACTGCCAACCAGAAAAACACACCGAGTCTCACACAGCATGAAGTCTATAGCTGTGTGTGTGTGTGTGTGTGTGTGTGTTTATGTGCAATTTGTTTAGATGTTTTATGCATGAATGCAATTAATAATAATTGCAAAAGTAACGATTATTTTTTGTCGTCATCGTCATCACCATATTATTTAAAGGGGAACTGAAACATCCATATCCAAGTTGATAACACATTCATTGGTGTATTTTAAAATATCTATCGAAAAAATAATCAGAAAAACTAATATAAATTTAGAAATATATCGCATTTCTTAACCAGATTTTTACGTTTTGCTCGTTCGGAGCGCCGCCATCTTAATTTACATACACGATGATGTCACTGGCATGATTCGTCCAGCTTAACTTCTGTCAACTAGTAGCTAGCTATTTATCGCTCGTCAATATGAGTGACTACGAGGACGAAAGCGAACGAGATTAATTTGTGCCACTGAGCAATATCGTGTCTGTTTGATTTACCCCTCCCACTCAGTTAAGACAAATTCAACCAAACAAGTAGGCTAACGTTAGTCGACACAATTTTTTTTTCAGACCTGCAATTGAGAGCGGTTGATCATAGAGTGTAAATATGGAGAGCTTGCTTTTTTTTCAACGTTCAGAGCAAGTGTGAAGTGAATTGTGTCATTTATTTAGCATTTTTCACTTTTTTTGGCATCTTAGCAAGTAAAGCATTTTATTCAGCTGCCAGGGCCAGTGCCACTGTAGTTAACATGGACAAAATGGGAGACATTGTTGATCGTCTTCAAGACGGGTTGGTGTTTGAATCATAGACTGTATAAAGATATGGACAAAGCCACTGTGACCTCACCCATTGCCTTTCCACGGCCTCGTAAAAACTGAATTGAAGCTCGGACGTCTTTTTCGCCGCCCGTTTGTACAAACTGCGTCTGCTCCGTGGAGCCGAAGAGGACTCAACCTGTCCCTCTGATTGGTCCTGAACAAATGTTAATACCCTGTCCAAACGACACAATATTTAAAAAAATCAGCACATGCAGAGGCATTAGATGAAGGAAAGGCACCTATTGCAATGACATTTTTTTGTGTAAAAAATGTATTGACTGAGTATTTTGACCACATTGCTGCCATTGACTTACATGGGGAAAGACCTATACTGGAGCCAACCGCAGTGGCGCTAGTGAGCAACAGCACCAGGAAGTGAGTTTCAGAACGAAAGCCCAGTCTTGGCCCCTTGGTTTGAATGCATGACTTTTGTAAAGAAGAGTCAGACCCAAGTGAAATGTGAAGGAAGACCTAAGCTCTCGTTCGACCCGGCTAAACTTGCCAGGGGAAGGGTGTTTGAATTGTTACGATCGAGTGGTCTGGCTAACAGGGAGTCGTTTGGCTAAGTGTCAACGTTACTGCTGGCCCTGTCGGATTTTTTCAACAAATCGTAATGGGACCTGGACAAAATATTGTTTTTACGACATGCAAAACTTGGAGAGGGCTCCGAGTCGACATGGGAGATCACGTAAGTAGTAGGCTATCAAGCTTAATTTTTTTAGGACAAGTCCGAATTCAGCATGTGTTAGCTAACGTCGATTAGGGGGCTAAACCGGTGAAAATGTATGGGGCGAACAGCCTGCCTTTCTACAGCCTGGGGCAATGGACCGTTTTGCATCTTTCTCCATTGAAGACATCGATGTCCTGACTTCACTGAGACTGAGATGGCCACTGCATTGACTTGTCTCTGCTACTGCTGTCACTCAGTTAGAAAATAGATTATTTTTTCTTTTTATACATCAATTATTATTATTATTATTTACATCAATTTGTTCATGTACAGTTTTAAAATAAGATATATTTTATATTTAAATATTAAATGTTTTCATGCGTCAAATGTTCCAGCAAATAACTTGATGTAACCACCATCATAATGACAAGATGTGATTTATGTATTTATCACACACCTTTTAACGTTTGCTCTGATAACTCATTTGATTAGGGGGGCCAAATAACTATCCAGTTAAGGAGTGTAGGCTACGTGGTTTGCATCTAATGTCACAAAATATAGATAACCTACTCTTCTGAGGAGTAAAGGGCATAGCTATGCAAGTACTACTGTTATAGTTTGGTAAATGGCGCCCTCTCCTGGTGAAATTGGCAATGCAGGCCATAACGCAACGTAGCCTTGACTTAACCTCCATTCACGGTGATAGGGGATAGCAATAAAGACTACGTCACGCTGGTTTCGGACGTAAATTCCCCATTCATTTAGAGCATAGACTTTAACTAAAGCTTACTTTTAAACCATTTCTACTGATTATATCTTACCGTCAATTTCCCGGATTGTTCAATATAATGCCCGTTCGCAAACTATGTCGTTTTTTTGGACCAGCTTCGAGTATATTTTACGTTTCAGTATTTTCTTATGATTATATCAGCGCTGGAACTGTTTAAAAACTCGATGTCCCATAATTCCCTACGAACGTGCAGCCTTGTCTCCAGACGTTGTCATATAATGTTAGCCAGCAGTAGCACACAGCTCCGTTTTTAAACACTTTTTTTCTAACGTTAGCTAGCTAGCTTGAAGGACTAAAAGCTAGAATTGCTTTATGTGGTTAACCGTAGCGCAGTTTCTGACCATGTCGGGCGGGCTTCTCTACTTAGTAAGCTAACGTTAGCCCAACTTCAGCTGCAGTACTCCCATCTGCCCAAGAATGTCCAGACAGACGAGAAGATGATATCTTATTGGTCAAGAACCACCTGTGCGTTACAGTACTGGATATGCAGTCCGTTAAAGTGGACTACAAGTTGAACTACAATGATTAATGAATTACTTAAAAAAATAAAAATGGGAACATGCGATATATGGTCTATATCCTTGTACCACACAGGCTAATCCAGGAACGTTTCGGCTCATTCTATAAATCAGATTTCAAGAAATAGTTGATAGTCTCTGAAGCCCATTCTATTCTTCCATAGGGAATTTACTTCCGAAATCCGCCCACGACTGACGTACTCACTTGAGTACTCTATTGTTTAACTGTTTGACATTAATGGTATGAATGCACCTTTTTAAAAAGTTTACATTTTCTTAAGAAAATAAAATTTTGAAATGATGCAAGATATGCAGGCTATTGTGTGATCATTTTTAATACGAGAGATTTTCTTTTCTTTGAGTGAGTATGAATGCTGGCTCGAACGCTAGACGTATCATGCCAGTGACGTCACTGACTACGAAAACTAAACATGGCTGCGCCCTAACGGAAAAACGTTAAACTATTCTTAACGTTTTCTCCATTATTACCGTTTCGTCAGATTTGAGAACTGGAATATGTATTAGACTGAAAAGGCATCCACCCTATCACCTTCACTTCATATTACGTTTCAGTTCCCCTTTAAAACAAAGATCTGGGAAAGAAATTCACAGACATACACTTACGGTATGCTATTACCTTCACACACTAAAGCGGTTTCCTCTACAAAAGCCATCACATACCTGAACACATCCACCATACACCTGAACCACACAAACACACCTGAACCACACACATCCACCACACACCTGAACCACACACATCCACCACACACCTGAACCAAACACATCTACCATACACCTGAACCACACAAACACACCTGAACCACACACATCCACCACACACCTGAACCACACACATCCACCACACACCTGAACCAAACACATCTACCATACACCTGAACCACACAAACACACCTGAACCACACACACCCACCACACACCTGAACCACACACATCCACCACACACCTGAACCAAACACATCCACCACACACCTGAACCAAACACATCCACCACACACCTGAACCACACACATCCAGCACACACCTGAACCACACACATCCACCACACACCTGAACCAAACACATCCACCATACACCTGAACCACACACATCCACCACACACCTGAACCAAACACGTCCACCACACACCTGAACCAAACACGTCCACCACACACCTGAACCAAACACATCCACCACACACCTGAACCACACACATCCACCACACACCTGAACCACACACATCCACCACACACCTGAACCACACACATCCACCACACACCTGAACCAAACACATCCACCACACACCTGAACCAAACACATCCACCACACACCTGAACCACACACATCCACCACACACCTGAACCACACACATCCACCACACACCTGAACCAAACACGTCCACCACACACCTGAACCAAACACGTCCACCACACACCTGAACCAAACACATCCACCACACACCTGAACCACACACATCCACCACACACCTGAACCACACACATCCACCACACACCTGAACCACACACATCCACCACACACCTGAACCACACACATCCACCACACACCTGAACCACACACATCCACCACACACCTGAACCACACACATCCACCACACACCTGAACCATACACATCCACCACACACCTGAACCATACACATCCACCACACACCTGAACCACACAAACACACCTGAACCACACACATCCACCATACACCTGAACCACACACATCCACCACACACCTGAACCAAACACATCCACCATACACCTGAACCACACACATCCACCATACACCTGAACCACACACCTGAACCAAACACATCCACCATACACCTGAACCAAACACATCCACCATACACCTGAACCAAACACATCCACCACACACCTGAACCAAACACATCCACCATACACCTGAACCAAACACATCCACCATACACCTGAACCAAACACATCCACCCTACACCTGAACCATACACCTGAACCACACACATCCACCCTACACCTGAACCACACACCTGAACCATACACCTGAACCACACACCTGAACCACACACCTGAACCATACACCTGAACCACACAAACACACCTGAACCAAACACATCCACCACACACCTGAACCAAACACATCCACCTACACCTGAACCACACACCTGAACCACACACATCCACCCTACACCTGAACCACACACCTGAACCATACACCTGAACCACACAAACACACCTGAACCAAACACATCCACCACACACCTGAACCAAACACATCCACCACACACCTGAACCAAACACATCCACCACACACCTGAACCAAACACATCCACCATACACCTGAACCAAACACATCCACCATACACCTGAACCAAACACATCCACCATACACCTGAACCACACACATCCACCATACACCTGAACCAAACACCTGAACCACACACCTGAACCACACACATCCACCATACACCTGAACCAAACACCTGAACCACACAAACACACCTGAACCAAACACATCCACCACACACCTGAACCAAACACATCCACCACACACCTGAACCACACACATCCACCACACACCTGAACCACACACATCCACCATACACCTGAACCACAATCTCCTTTTCCACTTTATTTTCACCATCTCATGTTACACTGTTCCATGATTCAAAATGCTTCAAATTTGACATCTGTGTTTGTCACTAAACCCCTTTAAAAAGCACATAGTTTGTCTGGGAATTCAGTCCATGAAAATACCAATAATACCTTTTGAAACAAATATCATTATAAAACTGAAAAGAATGTAATATTCACAAAAATGAAAAACGTCAATTTAACGTTAATTAAATTATTTTTTTCTTTACACATCATTCCCATACATACAAATAAAGTGTGTGTGTGTGTGTGTGTGTGCGTGTGTGTATGTGTGTGTGTGTGTGTGTGTGTGCGTGTATGTGTCTGTATGTGTGCGTGTATGTGTCTGTATGTGTGTTTGTATGTGTGTGTATGTATGTATGTGTGTTTGTGTGCGTGTGTGTTTGTGTGTACGTGCGTGCATGCGTCCGTGTGTGTGCGTGTGTGTGTGTGTGTGTGTGTGTGTGTGTGTGTGTGTGTGTGTGTGTGTGTGTGTGTGTGTGTGTGTGTGTGTGTGTGTGTGTGTGTGTGAATTAACGAGGGGGACAAAATTTCATCTTAGGCAGGGATGCTAATATTCCCCCCCTGTCTCATTCTGAATGTGTGTTATAAGAAATCTCAAACAACAAATACAAGTTTATACAATATTTTATGTCAGGATTAAAATCTAGGCTACAGTGTAAAAGTTAGGATGTTCATCTGTGCTGCTCAGTCTGCTCTTACCTCTTACGTTACCTTTTATACATGCTTTTTTTGATGCTATTGTTCTTGCAGTTTAATGTGTCTTTATCGTAATTAAGCGACCGCAGTTTAAGGCTAGAAACAATTCTCTGGCAGCTAGATAGTAAGTTGGTCCAAGGTCATGAATCTGTCATAGCCCTCTAACTAGATCTCAAGCCAACGAACTACGAAGCTTTATTCAACAAACATATTCTATGCTATTCATAGCATCGGGACAACAACATCAACCTAGTTAGCTCT
>CM056377.1:12866106-12881106 GCA_029718625.1 Synaphobranchus kaupii | reverse complement strand
TTAGCTTTTCGATTAAGCTCATTGATTTGACAGATGTTTGATTTACCATTGTCGTTGACCTCAGGCTGTTAAACGGATGTGGCGATTATGCTGTTAAACTGATACAGAAAGCACACTGTTAAATGGATGAGAGCATGCTGTTAACAGTGATGTTGAAACAATGTTGTTAACTGATGTAGATTACATTACATTGTTAAAGTAATATGTAGTGTACGGTACTGTTACATTGTTAAACGAATGCATAATGTATGTTTGTGTTACATTGTTCAGATAATGTATAGTGTACATTATTGTTACACAAATGCATAGTGTATGTTATCGTTACATTGCTAAACTAATGCATAATGTATGTTTGTGTTACATTGTTAAGATAATGTATGTATGTTATCTAACATGTAGAGAGCTCCTTGTTAAACTGATGTAAAGAACATGTTGATAATAATTTAAGGAATATGCTGTTAACTCAGCCTCAACCTTTGTTAATAACAGACAGTGAAAAATGCTGTAAGATGAACACCGTCAGAACCCTCTAAAAGGGACATGAATGGGAACGCGAACAGCGAACAGCGGCAAGCGAACAGCGCTGGGCAACGGTGTAGTAGAGTGGCCAGGGACCCAAAGGCTCCAGGTTTGATTCCCGGTTAAGGCATTGCTGTCATACCATGGTGCTTAACCTGAATAGCCGGCTGCATAAATAAGTTGCATGTTTAAAAACTTTAATTATGAAGGTCCCTCTTGTGATGAGTGTACCAGTACTAAAAAAATACCAGTAATGGATCTAAATACTTTTGCCATTTAAAACATTTGAGCCCTTTAGTAAATCGCTAAGCAACAGCTATTAAAGGATTTCACCAGTATTCAGAACAAAAGCCTTCTTTCATAATACTAGGTTTTTGTCCATGGCATGTTTAGTTAAACATTAGAAAGGATCTGCAGGAATGTTTTCACGATTTAGCAGTATCTAAAATGTTCAGATGTTTACAATAATCATTATCTCTATTCAAGTCGTATTGGAATTGAAGGTAGCTTAGTTTATATCTGATTCCGCTTTCAGGAAGGTTTAAATTAACCATACGGTTATCTCAACTGCAGTCCTTCCATATTTACCTATTTGTCTTGGACAATAAAAGATAAACGTTGAAGCGTTATTGCTGTAGGGTGATGCTACTGTGTATTGTGATCTATTTAACAATTTAAATCTAAAAAAAATAATAATAATTGTTGTTTTAGAAATCCGCCAGACGAATCAGAACACTGCTGTGCATGGAAAAATAAAACTTGGTATGCAAGTATCAATAAAGTATATTTTGTTTTTTTTGTTTAACTGTATTGCAGCTTAATGCTTGAGAGAGAGAGAGTTATCTTGGTTATTATGAAAAAATAACGTCTGTTTATTGTCAGCTTGTTATTATCTAACAGGTGCTCCCTCTGTGTCATTATGCTAAGAAGGAGAAGGTCTGCTTTTACAATAAACATGTACAAGTCTTTTACGATAAAAATGAACAAGTGTTATGCCTGTTACGCAGGCATAGATTACGTTTTCTCTTCATACATTTCGGTGATGGGGAGGTAGTGGGGTTGTTAATGCAATATAGGATTAGTGATCCAAAAGGTTTAGTCGCTTAGTTTTGTTTTGTGGTGCGATGATCTGCACTGGGGTATCTCTGACCGATAAGTGCAGATGCGTGGCCTATCTTTAGCCAACACAGCCAAGACATTTCATACATACAAGCAGGCTACATTCCAGAAAGACCTAAATAAAAGGAAGGAAAGTATCTAAAGAATGACCGAAAGTGAAACGCATCCGTGGAGCGGCTCGACATTCGTCGCGTGCTTTGCACGACTGCGGACAACTTGCGTTCACGGGCTTAGTATTGGGAAGGTTTCAAAATAATGACCAACGCGGACTGGCTAACAGCTTACCTCTCTTTCAAGGAGTAAGTAAAACATGACCGAAAAGGCCATCTACGCGCACTTGGTTTGTTTACTGTAACTTTAACCGTGCTAATATGTACAAATATTTCTAACTGACCGAGACCACACGTTTATATAAACCGCTCAAATTGCGTCCTGTCAGGAAACATCTGTTGAAACCCAATAAAACTACAAAAGGAAAAGATCTGTGCACTAACAAAAACTCGGCAGAAACCAAAGGCAAGGTTGTTCGAAACAAACCAGAGTGGCTCAGACATGCGCACGCAAGCAGGCACACTTTGGCTCCAGTCTCAGTAAATCAGGCGGTCCCGCTAGGATATCCATCGCGGTAAAAAGCTCACACTGACAGCTTCGCTCGTCCTGTGTCTTTCCCTCACGCTGCTTAACAGCCCCACGGTTCAAAGTACAGTAAGTCGACAGTAAACGGGCTGCCGTTGGTGTGTTTATAAGTGTTCCGTTCCCCAGCACCGACGTCCCCCTCTCTCTCTCTCTCTCTCTCTCTCTCTCTCTCTCTCTCTCTCTCTCTCTCTCTCTCTCTCTCTCTCTCTCACTCACTCGCTCACTCGAGCCAGTGGTCGGTTGAAATTCCATGTTAATTGTAGTATAATAGCGTAAACGAGGGGTGTCCGGGGACCAGTGACGCCGTTCACATGGAACATATATCTGTAGCGCATTTGTTTCAAGATAAATTGCTCCGATGTTGATACCCAATACCGGGGCTGAAGAGGAGTCTGCGTCTGCTCCTGTTTAGAAGAGGGGTCACGTCAATCGTGGGACAAAAAGGACGTGTGGCACATCACAAACAGTGGGCCTAGCAATACGTACAACCCAATTGTAGCAAACACTTGATCTTGTTTATTTGAATGCCCGCTTATGTTATTGTGACTGCTTGAAAGTAGACTCTACAGTTTAGCACGCAACCAAGCCTGACACAGTTATAGAACGACGCAGGTTTATTTAATTCCGGATTTTTTAAATTACAATTTTGATGTTTGAATTTTGTTGATTAATGATTATATTTTGCTTAGATTAACTTTGAAATCAGCAAAATTCGTCAAAGCCACCAAATCACGTGCGTAAATTAGGCCCTGAGAAACAAATCCTGTTTGCGCTTTGAATATTTTAATATACTCATTTTCATATATCGTACAAATATTACGATTTAATATTTTACATTACAAATGGGGTTGTTTTAAGCCTACTAAATATAATTGTATTCCATATATGAAAGGACACATCCATATTCGTAATATTTTTGTGTCGCAAAAAGTCTCCTCCACCGAACTTGTGGAGTAAACATACTGCGAAAAAAATACTTATTTTGATCAAATTAAAGAATTGTACGTCTGTCCGAATACCTACAGTAATCAATATCAGTATCATATGCTCACGCCAGTCAGGAAAATACAACAGCGCGCGAGTGGCGTGCAATTTGGCAGTTCATCTACAATCGCGTGAAAAAATAAGCAAAAAACAGCTGTTCCCTTCAGTAATTTCCATGAAACGGTAGGCCTACATAGTACAAAACAAACGCATACCAAGTTTTGTCCTTCAAAAGCAGACTGGCAGCTATATATTTTAATTCAATTTAAACAAACGCATGCCTCTTCACACACACGTGAGTAATAATCTAAAACAAGAAATATGCAATTGATGCGACTTGTACGTAAAAATATAATATGGCAATTGCTTAACGTAATTTTTCTTTTCATTTCAGAAATCAGTTTTAAGAATATCCGATAATTTATTTGATCTTTTTGTGAAATTATTATTGCAAAAGAGTTAGAACAATGTAGCCTAATTAGTAGGCTAGACCATTCGATACAGCAGAATAAGTGATCTGTTATATGAGGTCAGTCGTGTGAGAAATGAGATGTTAACAGTAGAGTTCTACTTTAAAGTACGTGTACACGTTTTAAACGATCAACATAAGTACGGAACGGACAGATATCTGGACAGAACTTTTTATTAAACATTATGAAAACAAGATTCTGAACAACATTCCATTTTGAAACATTTGTTGTTTTTTTAAACTTATTGACACGTTAGGACACTTAAATATTTCTCGAATAAATAGATATAAATACTATGTACAGATATACACATACACTACTGTGCAGAAGCATTCATCCACCTTTCGTAGGTAATAATGTTAGTTTGTTTAATCTCAAATTTCCGTAGGTTAGGTTTGACAAATGACCTGCGATGAAATAGAATAATGGCCCAAGCTGGACAGGTGCTAAGTTGCATTTTGAGAAATCTCACTGAGGATGCGGCTACGTTCACTGGGCTTACTCGAATTCCTAAAACTGTAACATGCCAGTTACCTAGAGACGCTACGCATTAAGGCTTTCCCCCCTTAATAACACAGAAGTGATGTCGTTTTAAGGATACGGAAATATCATAAAACGACTGAGGTGTGGACAATCTCCCCAATTTAGGGTTTAAAAAAAACTTTTGATTGATTGCCGGATTTGTGATCAGATTTATCGTTTAAAAATATATACATATAGGCCAATGAATATTGGAATGAATAAATGTACGTGATTTCCTTCCTTGAATGAGGTTTTGTTAATTACCGTGTTAATTCGTTGCGAAAGTTCGGTTTTGTCTATATATTCATCGTATAAACTGGTCCATTTGTCTTATTATATTAACATCATATAATGTCCTGATATGAAAATCTGTGCTGTATTTCTATTTTTAGTTTGTCTGCGAAGGAATTTAGTTACGTAACATTTCGGCGACGTAGTCTACTTGTTTTTTTAATCATTTAAACTGCGCCTACGTAATTGATAAACGCTTGTGGGTCAATACTTCTGCACAGTATCGCACATATGTAGGCAGCAGATCGTTAAAAACAAATATGAGGGAAAGGCGGATTCCTTTTGTCCTCAGATATTTTATTGACAATATCATGGATTGTATTCACACCATCATTTACCTCATTGCAGTACTTATTTTAGAGAAAGATACTTTATTTTAAACAAGCACTTTAAGTACCTCATTTAAGAATCTGCCCTCTACTATTTAACCACGTTTTTAATGGTAGATCTTATGAAAACAAGCGTTAGTGAATTTTCCACAATACATCTGATTTCATGAAATCGTCATTCAAATATTTCACATTGAGCACTTTTTGAAAGTGTAAAATCCATTAATTCAGAAGTTTTAAATAACGTTGATGCATAGAGAATTAGCAGCAATTGCAGTCCTTATATTACTATAATTGTTTTTCATGGCATTTCCGATTATGTTGCTATATCCACCTTTTTCTATACAACAGCAATTGAACAACAGATTAGTTTAATATAAAACATGTTTTCCCTATCGTTTTTCATATAGTGCAGTAGGCTTTTCTTTTATTTGTACATATTCAATAGAATGAGAATATCGCAGAGTATTTGCATGCTGTAACATACAAACATTGTATTAAGACGTTTTGAATAGTCAAGCAAAAAGGCTTTAAAAAGTAAGGTAAATAACACCCTAACTGTAACTCTACACATATTTACAAATGGGAATAAATAACTCTAAAATCTGGCTCAGTTTATTTTACGTTTTCCCCTTTAAAACAATATAAATACAATTAAAATTGCGGTAACACTTATCCGTTATAACTGCTATTTAGTCATAGATTTTTGCGAATCGTTCCCCAGTCACTGCATTTGTCTGCTTGTGAAAAGAAGTTCATTTCTCTGGACCGTTCCGAGAAAGCAGGAGACTGAGGGGAAGAGGAGGGAAGGGAAATATATACGGGCCATGCGTCCCATCCAGGTGTATCAGAAGAGGAGGTAAAGGATTCTGACATATCGTTATACCGTACATGTCCCGCATGCAGGGTTGTTTAAAAGTACGTATAGACTTGCAATGCTCAGATATGTCCATTTAATTTCGTGTTTTCCAAGATGATAGTCCTTCAGATTACCTCCGAAGTTATGAAAATATATTGCTTTTTTCCTCTCCACAGGTAAGTCCAGTCTAAGAAAGACGTTTTTCTTTTTTCATGAAACCCACCTTTAAGACTCGCAAACTTCTGATTAAGACAATGAGAAAGTATCATGACAAAAATGATGGTATGATTTAAGAAATGTATGTTTTTTTTCGTAATCGTCGGTTGAATAGCTATTTGTCTGTAAGACATAGATATTTGTTAAACCCCTCGCTTATCGAAATGACCGACGTTTTCGGACTGCAATTCTTCACTTGATTAGAAGTAGTCTAGTTGATGTGACCATCTCAGATATAGAGGCGTTTCCGAGTAAAGTTCACAATTATCATATTAAGACTTCCTGAAGTAACACAAACACACTTACAATAGATGTGTTGTGTGCGTGTTTCTTTAAATATGTATAGATTACGTTACGTTACAATATTAAGGTTTACATTGAGTTAGGCTACTGTAAACGAAAACGAAAAAAAAAACGAAATAAAACAACTCTTACAAATCAAATTAAAAAAAACAGAAGTTGTAATAAAGTTGTCGGACCGACGGGAAAAAGTCTTAAGAAACGGATTTCTCTCACATAAAGAACTCCGTTGAGGTGGCTTTCCCGTGGTTGCCGTTGGAGGGGTCCCTGGTGCCGTTTCCGCTGTAGGTCCGGCTCGCGAGCTTCTCGTACTTCTCCTTGTACAGATCCCTTTCCTTGGCCAGGCGCGCGACGTCCTGCTTCAGCTGCTCCACTTGGCTCTGGAGCGTGCACTTCTCGCTCTCCAGCATGTGCCGCTGCTGCACGCGCTTGTACCTGCAGGACTGCGCATAGCCCCTGTTCTTGAGGGTCCTGCGCTTCTGCTTGAGGCGGATGACCTCCTCCTTGCTGAATCCTCGCAGCTGCCGGTTGAGCTCCCGTACAGTCATGCTGACCAGCTGCTCGTCCGAGAAGCGATCCTCCAGCCTGGCGTGGTGGCCGTGGTGATGGTGGTGGTGGTGGACCTGGTGGTGGTGCCCGTTGGCCGCTGCTGACAGGTCTTCCCCCGCGTACTGCTGCCCGCGGAAGCCCTCGTATGCTTGGTGATGGTGATGGTGGTGGTGCGCGTTTCCGATGAGAGCTTCGACGGCGTCCTCGGGGGTCAGATTGAGCGCCTCCGGGTTCAGGTGGTGCTGATAGTTGGGAATCCAATATAGGTCCTCCAACTGCGGCTTTCCAGTGGAGTTTTGGTTGTTGTTGCTGTTGCTGCCGCTGTTGTTATTGTTGACGCCGCTCCCGGGGTTCTGACCTGACTGAGCTCCGGGGCTCGGAGCACAGAAGCTGGGTGACGAAGGCACGGAGGAGCAGGGGGTGCTAATCGGGGTGGAAGACAGGGAGCCCGGGGGCAGGCGGTGGCAGTACCGCTCCGCCTCTGGCGGCTCCTTCTTCACCTCGAACTTCATGAGATCGAAGTCGTTGACGTACTCGATGGCCAACGGGCTGTTCGGTAACTCTGCGCTCATGGCGAGGTCGGTGGCCATGTCAGTCCATGCGACAACTCCTGCCCGCACAGCCAAAGCGAAACGCGGGGAACGGGCTGCGAACTGGCAGCCCTCTGCGATCAAAGGAAGAGAGAAAATATATGCAGGGACACACCAGGGAAATGTGTGTATGTAACGCTGTTAGTCCTTAAAACAACTTCTATTTTTAGCGGCACGAATGTACGTATGCATGTAAGTGAACTTGCACACCTGCCAGCTCTCCTCCGATTCTCTCTTTGACAACTTATCCCGGGTCAAACGCGCGCTTTAATACCACGGGCACAGCAGCTGAAATTCGAGACTCGTGAATTCAGAAACACCAACCTGTCTTGTCCTCGCTTGACCTCAGTAATCGGCTCGTGCGCTGTGATTTACTGTCCTTGTATTTGGTGCACATCGGTTATTTCTCTCCGTTGTGCTTTGCTTGTTTTCTCGTGAATTTTCCCGTTATCCTTCTTCACCTCTGTTAACAGTAAGAGTAATAATAAAAAACATATCTATAACGCACGTAATCGTCCGTGCTGATGTGGGGAGGCAGGCGGTTTCTCATCAGATTTGTAGCTGCATACCCAAGTGTAGAAACAACTAACCAAAGACAAAACAATGCAAAACTTTCTGATGAAAGTCGCAGCTTGTGGTGCGAGTCGCGGTCTCCGCGTACAGGACAGTGCGCGCTCTGTGGAATCCGCTGTGGAATGATGAACGAAACGTTTTTAAGAGCAGCTTGGTTCTAAGTTCATATAATAATAAAAAGCAGTTCAAAGTTGGGTCCCTTGGGTCAGGGCAGCGCAGGTCCGTTTTCTTTGAAAGTTACAGGAATCCAGGCGTCAGTTGCAAGGAGGTGCACACGAATGAACCGTGTAAGCAACGTGCCTGGCTTTACCAGTGCATGGCATGGACGTTTGTTTTGTCTGTAGCTATAAATTCCAGTCCCAGCTTTCTAGCAAGTCAGGCTCTCTGCACCTTCCGCGCCCTACCACAAACACGCGAGTGTCAGTGAAATGTTGCGAGGGGCAAGCTGCGCTTTTATAGACGTAATTGCCCCGCTCCTCCTACTCAGAGGTATGACTGGCCAATAGGAGCAGGTAATAGCGATATATTTGCATTTTCCATTGGCAACCCTTTGCCGGGACCAGAAGAGTGCGGCAGCTGCTGGGACGAAGAGAACATTAGCAGGTGCTCCGACCTGCCCTCTAGCGGCGGACACCGTGCTATTGCATACAGCTAGAGGGGGATACGAGGCAGTTAGCGGTAGAGCTATTCAGTCAGTATGAGAAAGGATGAGTTCTAAAACAAGAAAATGCTTCGTAGATTCAATTAAACACGGAATGGTCGTGCACATATCTTTGGGCATTCTCTTTGTCACCCAGAGAGAAAGAGAGAGAGAGAGAGAGAGAGAGAGAGAAAGAGAGAGAGAGAGAGAGAGAGAGAGAGAGAGAGAGAGAGAGAGAGAGAGAGAGAGAGACCGTGCGCTGCAAATATGCAAGTTACCCGTTAATTAAAATGTTGGTTGCAGTTAGTAATATGTTACCACTAAACTTAATTTGGCCCGCAAATAGGTCAAGCAGACTTGGCTTTGGGTCGTGCATAAAGCGATGCAGATGGCTATACTGGAATTTTATTCGCATGGACACGATTGCTTCATTCACAGCTAAGTTTAAAATGATTAATTTTCCTCACATATGGAAACAACACGAATGATTCAGGACTATTGATTATCTGCTGGCAAATGATCAGTATATGTTTTAACTCAAGGAAACATCACAGTCCTGTGAATGGCACGTGCCTCAAGTCTCTCCCTAAAGATTCACCAAACGCTCCTTGTCAAAATCATCCCTGAAAATTGTAAGTAGTGCTCACAAATCAACTACACGTACCCCTGACCTGAACATCGACAGCAATTAGCGCTGCTCCCCGCCGGTATGCTATACCAATTAAGCCATTCGTTTCGTCATTCTGGAAATCCTGTCTCTTGTTGAGTTCAGCGCTCTAGGGCAGCCACATTCACAATAAAACAACTAATTCCACCTGAAAGAATACACTGTTTGTTAGAGTAACCTGGCGTGTCGATTAGTAGGTCTACACAGTTTACCCCAGTAGGCCTACATAATGCGCGATTTCTTCATGTACCCGTTTTCTTTTAGCAGATAGTTTACAGTTATTATTTAAATATGACCAATATGACGGGAGCAAATGTGACCGGACTGTCTTGCTGACAAACGCTGTTCTAAATTTCTCTGCCCAACGGGGGATGTTGTAGAACAACTTTCAACAACATTGCGCTATGAAGGCAAGCGGCTGAAGCAAGATGTCTTATCCAGAAAAAGCGCTGCACGCGCTCGGTCCAGGCACCAGTTAAAGGTACTCAGGTGTCTTAAATAGGCTGCAGTGTCAATTGGCGAAGGCGAAAAGAATATGGATGCAAATAATACATTAAAGCGTCTGCTTCATATGCTTTTTAAAGTTAAAAAAAAAAAGTTATACAGATGAACAGCCTCTGAAATTGTACCACCATTCATCATTCTGGTAAAAAAAAAAAGGCCCACAGTCTGTCAGGACCTATGCTCGCTATAGGCTACATTGTAAAAATACTTTTTAAAATAATAAATACAACTAAGAACAGATAAAGCCATGTTATACGAGACAAAATGGTATGCGTCTTATGTCTATAGCTTTCTTATTATGCATTCAAATGTCAGGATTTTGAATATGAATATAGGAAAATGCGGCACGAGCCTATAAATCATTGAGCATATGAAACCATTAAGTCTAGGGATGCGTACAATGACTTTTAACCATTTTTCTTTGCAATAGCAAATCGATATTAATTACACTCGAATAAAACATCCTACCCTGTCTATTTTCTCTAAACCAATGTATTAATACGCATGTGATAGGCTACTTATGACAATTATTGTTTTTTATTATTTGGTGTAGGCTATGTTCACTCAGATAACTGCCATCGGTAACAGCCTCGCTTTCTGTTCCACTCACTCTCAGTTACCACAGAAAAATGCACGAGGTGGATGTCAGAAATACGCTGAAAAAATCGAACGAAGTCCACCACTTGTGTGGGAAAAGCGTTTTCACGCCAGTCCTTATTTTTGAGGTGGTCTGTTTCCTAACCGAATTCCCTAGACGTCGATGTTAAATTCAAGTGGATAAGAGCGAGACCAGATGTTTGCCGATATGCATTTGCAGTGGAGTGCTTCTCTGCACGGCGCTTTAGGGAACAGACATACACTTCTCCTGTCGCGTGTGAACATTAGCCTATACGCATCAGAACCAATAGGCCTACACCATGACTTTACTTACCACAACACATTTCACCCGAGCTGGATTTGTGAATAAGAAACTAATAGACCAAACGAGGCTGTGTGTCGCAGCCTACAAGCGTACAGTTAAATAGAGAAAAACAAAGCCGAACTCGGAACACGCCAAGTGTATTTATCTCGTGATGATCGATGATTGGCATGATTTGCCTCCTGTCTAGAAAGCTGCAAGATAGATTCCTAATTATGACACCTGGCCAGGATATCCCACCTGAATTATTTTGTAATTATTATCCAGTTCAGTTCATATGTGTAAACCTTTCATTAATGCAAGCCGGCCTGGAAAAATAATGAATAATTTATGTGCCTACAGTTTATTGGAAACACAGCCTATGTCACCTCCATTTTCAGTCACCGAACTGCCAAAGAGGTGAACAGGACGCATCAACACGTGTAATAAAACACAGGTTATAGGTTCTATATAAGGAACAAGGCCAGCCTGCCCGATCCTTAAACTCTTTCTTCGACTAATCCCAGGTTTTACACCAAGTGTCCACTATCAGGATGAAATTCCACCACGCGCACTTACACTTAGTCCGTTATTTAAAAAACAAAAACAAAAAAACAATCATGTTCACGTTTAGCTAAATAGGCCTACAAATGAATTCAGACAAACCGATTGACAATTTAATATCTCTAAAGAGTTCTCAAACTTGAACAAAGGATAACAAAATGTCGTTAAAAAAATCATTATACTCTCTGAAATGCAGACCTACTTGAAAAAGGCGAATAACTTTAATACTTTATTATAGTCTACTCATCGACTCAACCCTCACAAAATATCACAGTAGCATTATATTATACGCGCTGGTTTTAACGGAACTTGGAACAAGCTAAAAGTAATCACACCTGTTCTTGGGCATCAAGAAACTCAAGCTTGCCTCGAGCGGGCTGTCCGGAGGTATGCGCGCGCGCGATTAACTTATTTACTAATGGCCTACCCCCAATCACAGTTTGTCCTTATTAAGTGTTACTATTAAAACAAACATAGAGAGGCAACACACGTTATTGTGTCATGTTCTGATTTATTTTTCAGAGAAGAACAGATCGACATTTTGAGAAAGGCAGCCTCTTTGGTATGCCACTAAAGCCCACGGGGTCGTTAACAGCCGCCTAGGACAGGAGGATAAAGCGAACTTCCTGTCCGAAAGAGCGAAATACGGACGCCTCTCGGCTCAAATCTGCTGGCGAAGATGGAAAAAAAATAAGATGTGGGTGGAATTCATATCAAAGTATTTCAAGTTTAAGGTGCGCAAAGTCATTATAACGTTTTTTAAAAAAATCAAATAAGCAAGAGTGGGCCCTAAACTCCTAGCTAAGCAGTCTTCATTGAAACGCCACATTTAAGAAGATCTGCCGTAGTCCGTTCATTGTAGTGAGTTGTGTGTGTGGCGAAGGGCTTGAGACATAAATTTTGAAGTCAGGGTTTTCTTTGTGCCTCTGCATATTGGGAGTTAGCTGCTGGTGCACTTCTTCCCATTTAAGCAAAGTGGACATCAGCGCGCCTGAGCTGGGAAGCGGCTTGGCTAGTAAAGTCGGACGGCTAGTAAAACTCACTTGATGCGCGTTCTGCTGGGTTAACCCCCTGTGCGCCTGCGTCTCAGAGGGGGGTTATCGCCTCTTTAAGTTGGATAGCGCCTTATTTCACGCGATTGGCCGTCAAACCTAATTCTCCCCCAAGTGTGTGTGGGGGCGGGGGGCGCGCGCGCTACTTAATGTGCCGTTCTATTGATGTTTCCACAGGAGAGAGAAAAACGGGTTTAAAAAATAATAAAATAAAAAAAAACCTGGCAAACATCAGAGTGATGATTGCCTGAATTTTCTCAGAATCAGCATAAGGCTTCCGAGCTGGAGGTCGGTCACCGGGAGGAATAGCCAGGGGTACCGCCGCCATGGATTTCGGGCCCCATGAAAATATCTCACATTGGGCCCTTGGAATGATTGAATGATTCAGTAAGGGCCCTTGGAATCATCTTAACCCCCCCCCCCCCCCACACTTCATTTTTTTCCTTGGACAATTGGAGTTTGGGTCCCCCTCAGTGCATTTTGGGCTTGGGTTCTAACACACCTCCACGATATTAACGCCGAAAGTTCCGTTCTCCATTCTGCCGCTGAAGCCAAAGCACTCAAATCTGATGAATCTGCTGAAAATGCATTTGAGGGGTGTAACTAAGGACAACGCCATCCCGCCAAATCCTCTGTATAGTAATGCAGAACCTCCCGTTAAACGAGGGGGGGGGGGGGGGGGCCTTAGCCCCGGGAGAAAAAAAAATCCCTTCAATTTGTAGCACTATTGCCCCCTGGTGCGGGGGAGGACTGCAGCAGCTGCACGTCTGCGCAGACCAACGTCGGGAACAGACTGCAGTCCTGCGCAGTGCGGGCCCAGATGCGCAGACACCAACTGTGACAGAATGAGAGATGGAGAGTTGGAGAAAGAGAGAGAGAGAGAGAGACAGACTAATGAATTGGCCCTCTCAGAGAGACTGTGGGTTTTATTGATGGGACATCCTCTTTGCTGAGCTATAATAAGTTTGTCTTTTTTACGCCGCTGAAATATACTGAGGGAGAGAAAAATTACTGTTGACCTTTTTTGTTTCAGTGAGATTCTCCAAGGAAGATGGGAAGGCTCTGCATTTTTTTTCTTTTTTTAACCCTACTGCCTCCTCATTTCCTCCCTCCCTCCCTCCCTCCCTCACTCTAACTTAAAAAAAAAAACGGAAATATTGATCTTAATTAGAGTTTGCAGAGCTCAGCAGCTCTGTCCGAGGCTGAGAGGAGCAGCCGTGCGCGTCCGTCTCTGACTCTTTATGTCCGCTGTGAGCGGGCGTGGCTGAGACGAGCGGCCGTGCGCGTCCGTCTCTGACTCTTTGTGTCCTCTGTGAGCGCTGTCCGAGGCTGAGACGAGCGGCCGTGCGCGTCCGTCTCTGACTCTTTATGTCCGCTGTGAGCGGGCGTGGCTGAGACGAGCGGCCGTGCGCGTCCGTCTCTGACTCTTTATGTCCTCTGTGAGCGCTGTCCGAGGCTGAGACGAGCAGCCGTGCGCGTCCGTCTCTGACTCTTTATGTCCTCTGTGAGCGCTGTCCGAGGCTGAGACGAGCAGCCGTGCGCGTCCGTCTCTGACTCTTTATGTCCTCTGTGAGCGCTGTCCGAGGCTGAGACGAGCGGCCGTGCGCGTCCGTCTCTGACTCTTTATGCCCTCTGTGAGCGGGCGTGGCTGCGGTAATCCCTGTATCTCCATCTTTTCAGTAAAAAAAGCCTCCTCAGTTTACTGCCCCCCCTTCCTGTGCGATACGGGAGGAGGCGAGTTGAAAGGCCGCATTGACACACGAGCGTATTCGCAGCCATCAGGGTAAAGAGCCTTACTGAAGGTCCACAAAAAACAACATCCTAATAACTCACCCCTGCTTGAGTGTCTGTGACGGATGGGCGACCTGTCCAAGCCGTATTCCTGCCTCTCGCCTAATGCATTCTGGGATAGGCTCCAGCCCCCCCCCCCCCCCCCCCCCCCCACCCCACCACCCAGCGACCCTGACCATGAATAAGCGGGTTCGATAATGGTTGGATGCACGAGTGTCAGTGCGCTCAGAATCACGCTCTCCTCTTCCACCTCGTCTTCCTCGCTTGCTGCGTCTCTGGAGCTTCCCAACACTGCAGGTGAACTCCTCCGATGCACTTACACCTATACCTGCTCCACACCCACACCTGCTCCACACCTATACCTGTTCCACACTTAAACTACTCCACACCTGTGCAAGTGTGGACTCACATAAGTGCATTTAACCTGGTACACAAGCAACATAAGAGCTAGAGACACATGTACAGTTACAATAATAATAATAATAATAATAATAATAATAATCAAGTGCTGCCTGGAGACCTGTGAGAGGAAGGGAGAGAGGATGGAAACTTTGGAATAAACAGAAGCGTTGAGTTAGAAACTATTTTTGCGGGAAAACCAGTGAATCCGCCTTCCTTGCTGATTTGGGAAGGTCAATCCGCCATCGGGGAGATGAGAGAGAGGAGAGCTGCTGGGAGCTCAAAAGGACGGGGCAGCCAGCTGGTGGGTCCATGTGGAACGGAGAGATCTGGTTGGATGTTGTGGATTTTCGAGCTGAAGACCAGGCAGCACCAGTTGTATTTGGTGGTGTGGTGCAGTTTGGCAGATCAGCTCCGTCTGCGGAGGTCCACAGACGTCCCGGGACAGCGAATTCAGGGAGCCCCAACACCCCCATACCCCCTCAGCTGCTCAGAGTAACAGAGCCTGCGCTTTCCCAGAATTCCTCA
>CM056377.1:12851106-12861106 GCA_029718625.1 Synaphobranchus kaupii | reverse complement strand
GGAGCCGTTACCGCCAAAACGCTGCTAACAGGACCCATTACCGCCAAACTGCTGCTAACAGTACCCATTACCGCCAAACTGCTGCTAACAGGACCCATTACCGCCAAAACGCTGCTAACAGGAGCCGTTACCGCCAAACCGCTGCTAACAGGAGCCGTTACCGCCAAAACGCTGCTAACAGGACCCATTACCGCCAAACTGCTGCTAACAGGACCCATTACCGCCAAAACGCTGCTAACAGGAGCCGTTACTGCCAAACCGCTGCTAACAGGAGCCGTTACCGCCAAAACGCTGCTAACAGGACCCATTACCGCCAAACTGCTGCTAACAGGACCCATTACCGCCAAAACGCTGCTAACAGGAGCCGTTACCGCCAAACCGCTGCTAACAGGAGCCGTTACCGCCAAACCGCTGCTAACAGGAGCCGTTACCGCCAAAAATAGTGATGGGCAGAACTCAGAAAATCGCTAAACGGTTACATGGTGAAAAAAAATGCGTTTACACGTTTAAATTACAAGATTGGGGGGGGGTTTCCAAATTTGCCGCATTTCAATAGAAACCGACTCGCTACCAAACCTAAGCTATAGCTCCATATTATTAACACTGAAAGCTCCGCCTCCCTAGTGTTGCGGCTGAGACATTCCAATTAATGACAAATATTCAGAGAAATCACAAATGGGCCGTGGCCAAGTATGACACTGCGGCAATAAAAACTACATTACCCACCGGCGCCTCCTGCAGACAGGAAGGAGAGAGGACACAGACAGGAAGCAGAGAGGACACAGACAGCAAGGAGAGAGGACACAGGCGGTCTAAACGGCGGTAATTACAGACCGGAGACATCTGGGCCCGGGGCAGTGGGCGCGTTCGGCTCCTCCTCCTCTTCCTCAGGCAGTTCCGGGGATCTGGGCAGGGAGATGAAGGACGGCAGCTTCTCACACCCCGAGGAGGCCGGCTCTCCGTCCGCAGGCTCCGCCCCCTCGGACCTGCGGAGGAGTTCAAAGAATGAACAAACAAATGAATCGACTGCATCTCGCACCGCAAACACAAAACACACTTCACATCTTTATCAGGGCACAGAACGACCAGAGGACAAAGAGCAAAGATGAAACTCACTCATTTCCCACAATGCACTGGTGTCTGATCCCGTTTTTCAGTGCCTTAAAAAATCACTGACATTTGATTCAAATCAAAATGCAAAAATAAATAATAAAAATAATGAAAACTAATAAATGATAAATGAATGGATAAATCAATTAAATGAAATACCTGTTAAGATGGAACCTTGAAGTAAACGGCGTTCCATGGTAAATGTCTTTATTGTGACTGTGTAAAGGTGGGGTTTGGGGGGGGCTCACCTGGGCGGGGCCTCCTCGGTACGGGCGCGTTTGGGCGGGCCCGAGGGCTGGCTGGATTTGGCACGTTTGAGACGCTGGCGGTGTTGTAGTTTACACTTTGAGCCACGAGGGCAGGTTCCGGTACTGGAGAAATCTGCACACAACAGGGTGTGTTTCTGCTTACACTGAAGAGAACACAGGAAGAGCACAACAGAGTCAGAAAGCGCACACACACACACACACACACACCACACACACATGTGCACTTGCACACACACACACACACACACAGACCCGCATCCGCACACACACACACACACACATGTGCACCTGCACACACACACACACACACACGTGTATATGCACCTGCACTTACACTGATGTCTGTGTAATTGGGGTGTGCACATCTATTTGAGTATGTCTAATGTGTTGTGTGTGTGCGTGTGACAGAGGGAGAGAGAAAGAGAGGGAGGGAGTGTGTGTGTGACACAGATAGAAAGAGAGGGAGGGAGTGTGTGTGTGACACAGATAGAAAGAGAGGGAGTGAGTGTGTGTGAGAGAAAGAGAGAGAGAGAGAGTGTGTTATATTTGTGTGAATTAGTAACTTCATTCTTCAGGAGATTCAATCCTTCCCACCTGTCATCTAATTATACCCACTATGGGGCAGGGGGGTGGGGCAGGGGGGTGGGGATGGGGGGTGTAGGGCAGGGGGGTCCTGAAATAGAGCAGGGAGGGGGGGGTCATATTACGTTACGGGGGACAGCACAGCCTCCCGGACACGCAACACCCTGTCCCGCTGAGGAGAACTCCACAGATTCCCATCAGCCATTGCTGCTCGGGGCCACATCAGGCGAGCGCATTAATCTATCCTCTTAGGACCCCTTTCAAACTTCTCTCTTTCAATTAAAGGGGAACCTCTACAGTTTTATTAGGGGGCTGTGGGGGGGGCGGGGGGGGTTCATGGCCAGAGACGCATAACGGGGGGTTCCGCCGAGCTGCGTAACCGTGGTTACAGGCCATGCCCTGTTGGGGCGGGGGGTTACGCTGGAGGCCGACTTTAACGTGGTGGTCACCGCCACATAGACGCCCGGGAGAATGCAAGCTCGCAAGCGGCAAAGGACGGATCATCGTTTAAAAAAAATAATAATTTGATTTATCCGTCTGACCAATCGCTGCGATGCAGCGTCTGCACAGGCAGGAACTGCGTGTTGATTGACAGGTGTGCACGGTGATGAAATGGGGTCTGTTGCGGACGCTAGCGGAAGACATGACAGTTTGTGGCTTCTGGCTGAAGGGCTTTGTGAGAATCAGGAATACTGGCACCCTGAAGCGGCCCTCTCCTCTCCAAGCTTTTTATTCAGCGCTTTGTAAGAGGGGCAGTTTGTGAGAATGGGCGGTACTGGCGGTACTGGCGGTAATTAGGCCTAAGAGCAGTCAGAGGGGTGAATGACCTGAGCCTCGGTCTTACAAAAAAATCCACATATTTATAATATATTGCAGGATATTTAATTTCTGTAAGGGATTCTAAGGACAGCATTAAATATCACGCAGGGGAGGGGGGGGGGGGGATCTCCCATAATGCAATGCAAGAGCAGAGCGGCCCTCAGTGATTGGCCTGTAGGGTACACACACACACACACGCACACACCCGCATATGCATACACACACACACACACACACACACACACACACACGCATATACACAAACACACACACACACACACACACACGCACCCATGCGCACGCAAACACAAGCATGTACACACAAACACAAGCACGCACACACACACACACCAATGCATACATACATACACATACACACACACAGACATACACACTCACCAACCCATACATACACACACACACGCATACCCACCCAAGTGCGCGCACATCCACGCACACACATAAGTGTGCGCACATCTACACAACACGCGCACACACCCAAACGCGCACACAAAAGGACTGCCTGAAACATCTTTATACGAGACCAAGTTAACAATTTTCCACTTGATTTAAGGAATGGTGAGAAATCTCTGGGGCCTATTAGGCCCCGTCGCTGCGTCTCAGCGTCTGAGCCAGGGAGAGTCAGCAGATTGTGCATCACCCGGAGAGGAGAGGGAGTTAACCCCCGAGTGCCCGCATCCCCGAGCCATACCGCCTCCATCAGCACTTTTCCCCATATATAATTACGGGCTGCTATCCATCATATCTGGGATGCTGCTTTCTGTGGCACACCAAAAAAACCAGACTAAGCACTTCTGCTAATAGAATAAATATTAATATAAATATTAATATCCCTCTTGTTTTATACGGTCTCACTTTCCACCGGAATATTTAAATGTTCACTGACAGAGCGAGAGAGAGAGAGAGAGAGAGAATGCAACTTAGAAAAACAAAGGAAGAGGGTGTGTGCATGTGTGTGCGAGAGAGAGAGAGAGAGAGGGAGGGAGAGAGTGTTATAGGGAAAGAAAGAGGGAAAATGAAAGAGAATGAAATTCAGAATACATCTAAGAAAATAAGTTTTTGAAATGACAGGAACGGATCGGACAGACAGACGGAAATCATCAGGCGCCGAGGACAGGAGAGCACATCTCTTAGGCAAACACACCGTTCCAATACAGCCGCGTATTTGTAATGCAGTGGGAACCGTCCGCAGACCTCAGCCTTGGACTTAGACCTCAGTTTCTCGCTTTACGCAGATTCCATAAATCGTTACTTTGGCCTGGGCCCGGTTCTGTCAGTACAGCTCCAGCAAAGCCTGATTTTGCTTGCTGACCTTGATCTGTGGGTCACGGTGTAACCGGGCTTAGCTTGAGCAGTACTGTCAGAACCGAGCCCCGGCAAATTAATTGTTCTGTTTTTAAAGCAAAAGGAACTGCCATTTCCTCCATAAAGCAAAGCACTTCTGGATTTACGAAGAGGCAAGGCACCATATTCTCCAATCAGCACCATCTCAACAAATACACTCTTTACAATTTGGCATGTTAAATATAAATAAAACAAGTCAGGTTCATAGTCAGACTCAACTGAACTTAAGTGAACTGGGCTGGTATCCACTGGAAAGAAATGGCGGCTAAAATAACAAGCTTGGGTGCATCATTTCAAGGTCTCAAGGTTCAGAGGATTTGAAGACCCTAAATCCAGAAAGATAAGCCCTGAAAACAAAACGCTACTGGATAAAATGACCCGACTCATTAAACAGAGGCGTCTCAGTGAACCTGAATCAGAACAGACCACATAATGAGGCACAAAGGCTCTTTCTGGGATGAGGATATGTAAACGAGTGGCACATCGCAGTCAGGGCACAGAGAGAGACGCTCGTGCAGAATCCGCCCGTCTCCATCACCACATCAAGCAGTGATTGCCGTCACATTACTTCATCGCCGACGGTTACCGTTTCCATGGGCAACATGAGTATAAGAATATATAATAAAGAGAATGGGCCATTTAGCCCATCTAAGGGCTTTGCTATTCATTCACCTATAGCAGGGGACTTCAACCTTATCCCGCAAGGGCCGGTGTGGGTGCGGGCTTTTGTTCCAACCAAGCCGTTACACACCTGATTTTACTAATCAATCACTAGAGTCTTTGCTAAGGACCTTGATTAGTAGAACCAGGTGTGTAACTGCTTGGTTGGAACAAAATGACATAATGACATGACAGACTCAGGGTTTGTAGCGGTGGTCCTCAGGCCAGGCTGGGTTCCACACAGACTCAGGGTTTGTAGCGGTGGTCCTCAGGCCAGGCTGAGCTCCTCTTCATGCCGTACAAGACCTCCCCACTACATGAACTCTCCATCACCGTTGATGGGACCGTGGTGGCTGCCTCCCGCTCTGCAAGGAACCTGGGGGTGGTCCTGGACGACCGGCTGGACTTCAAAGAGCACATCAGGGCGACGGCACGGTCCTGCAGGTTCCTCCTGTACAACATCAGGAGGATTCGACCGTACCTGACCACCTACTCCACCCAGCTTCTTGTCCAGACCATGGTCACCTCACACCTGGACTACTGCAACTCCCTGCTCGCAAGCCTACCGGCCTGCGCCATTCTGCCTCTTCAACTCATCCAGAATGCAGCTGCCCGGCTTGTGTTCAACCTCCCGAAATTTTCCCATGTAACCCCCCTGCTGAGGTCTCTCCACTGGCTGCCAGTTGCAGCCAGGATCAGGTTCAAAGTTCTGACCCTGGCCTACACTGCAGCCAATAGGACAGGCCCCGCCTACCTGCAGGACTTAATCCAGAACTATATTCCTGCTCGACCACTTCGCTCTTCTACAGCAGGGCGACTGGCACTTCTCCCCCTCCGTGTCAAAGGCTCTCGCTTGTCCCGACTGCGGAGTTTTTCCACATTAGCTCCTCAGTGGTGGAATGAACTTCCCATTCCCCTACGTTCTACTCCAACCCTGCCTGCATTCCGTCGAGGCCTGAAGACACACCTCTTCAGACTCCACCTTGACTGATATCCTCACCTAGGAATATCAGTTCCCTGTTTACTAGTTCCCTGTGTTTTCCTGTCTGTTTATTATAGTTTATACTAGTATTTGGAATGGAAGTGTGGTGTTGCTGATTTGCCCACAGCTTACTGTGAACTACAGTCGACGTTCATTGCTAGGGATAGCTGCTACATTATGCGAAGGATGTGCTTTGCCTTGTCTGTTCTGTAGTGATCTTGATGATGTCTCTGTACGCACTTACTGTACGTCGCTTTGGATAAAAGCGTCTGCTAAATAAATGTAATGTAATGTAATGGGTTCCACACTGACTCAGTGTTTTGACAGCTTCATTGCACCATATCGTTCTCGTTGGGCTTCTGTATTATCAGAACGGCTCCCACTGAGAATCTCCCTGATCTTGTTTACAAGTTATGTAATGTGAGTGGTACAGGGATTTTGGGATGTGTAGTCTGCACTTGGCATTACATAGAAGACACATGATATTTTTACCCGACTTATCGCATTTGCTGTAGATGCACATTATCATTTAGCTTGGTTAGTTATTCAATTTCCTGAGGTAACGTAAACAAATCTACTTGTCTGCGGGTGGCCATGCAGCCAATCGTGGTTAGAGTACCGCCAAGCACAGCACTGTAATTTTGTACTTGGAGGGAAGTCCACACACTCCACTCCAAATCTATTGGATCGTTGATCATTTCCGAAGATGGATCACAAAATAGAGCGCAAACAAATTTTCTATAGATGTTTTTTAAACGATACCAAATTAGTTTTCAAATAATGACATTGTCATTTTATATTTTTAGGCCGGAGCGGCAAACTCTCGGCCTAACGTATTGAAAGGGAAACACTGAAGTATGAGCGCGGGGCGTACCTTCTCTCCTTTGGGGCAGTACCCTCTGACAAAGTCCTGGCAGACAGCAGCGGAGCGGGACACGTACACGTGACTGTAGGGGCATCCGCTGTTGCTGCAGATCCCCCTCAGGAAGTACGAGCACACCGGCATCTGAGAGGGGTGGGGCAGAGAGCGGCTATATGAAGTTTTTGCAGGTTCAAATCCGGCATCATCCAGCCCATGGTTAAATATGTGAAAGTTTTTTTAAAAATTAATAAAAAAGAAGGAAAAAAGAAAAAAAGAAAAAAAACATATCACATAATAATAAGATAATTTAGGTTACTGTACTCATAAGGTTGCAGGTTAAAATCCCAGGTTGGGTAGTGCCAGTGTCCCGTTGAGCAGAGTACACAAAGTGACCTCATACAGTAAAACATGCGGATGTAGAACCTGCTTGTATGTGCACAGTATTACCCATGTATAGTCTAATGTAATGTCCTCCACATTCATCTATCTCTCTCTCTCTCTTTCAATTCCAAGGTGCTTTATTGGCATGACAAACTGTGTTGCAAAAGCAAATGTTACAACCAACAACAACAATAATAATAATAAAAACAATAATCAATAAATAAAAATGAACTCAACAACCTATTAAATACACACATGTACACGCATACACATACTGTCATATAACTTAGTAACATATATCTTAACTGCAGGTGTTGCTAGTTATTGTGTTCCTGTGTAGATGACAGGTTGCTACATATGAAGCAGCTAGTGGGGCTGTGTGTCCTTCACCCAGTACAATAGGAAGTTTTTCTTGGTCTGGAAGTGTGGCAAAATTTGGATGTATTGTTGCTGTTTTTAAAAAAAAAAATAATTCTGAATTTCCCTATATTTATTGCAGTGTAGAAGGAAGTGTATCTCTCTCTCTCTCTCTCTCTCTCTCACTTATAATAATCTCGAAAAGCTCCCCTACATACTCGAGGGGAAAACCGCATGTGTGGCATTGGCTGCAACTTATGAGGGACAACCAGTGAGGCACCATCTCCTTTATCTGAATTGTTAATTGTTATTGTTACTGTCCTTATTAGTGGTTGTCGTTCAACAATTTATCTAGATTGTCTGTAGATTTGGTTATTTATTATTTATTATTTATATACATTATTCTTTTTTTTTTCTATTATTCCAGTGTATTAGTCCTATGTCATGTGTCATTGTTAATTGTTTTATTGTTAATTGCTTTGGCAATATTGTTTATATACAATCATGCCAATAAAGCATTATTGAATTGAATTGAATTGAGAGAGAGAGAGATATAAATATATGTTGTATACTGTGCTTTGACAACAATGGTTGATTTCCATTCATACCAGTAAATCCATTTGAATTTGTTGAAAGAGAGAGAGAGGGGAGGGTATTTTCTGACCCCTGTACAGGGTTGTTTTTTCACTTGTACATTTGAAATGTAAGTACACCCATCACCAAACTGGTATTTAAATTGCGTTAATTGCAGTTGATTTAAAAAAAAAAAAAAAATTTAAATACAGGAGTGTAACTAAGGGCAACTCACCAAACCCCCCCCACCCCCCACCGGCTCCACCTGCCCCCCCTATGTATAAATAAGGGCAGAACAGAACAGGGGCTGGGAATCTGATCCAGCGTAAGCAGAATATCATCTCTTAATGGATCATATCGTTGCTACCTAATTATCTGCTACAGAAATATTTACCCAGACACTTGCCTGAACTGATACCATGATGTGTTTATGTGCTTGGAGCGTGGAGGCCAGCCAAGCCCACCGGGGGGGGAGGGGGGGTGGACTAATCAGTCCTGTGCAACACCCCTCCAACCTGCCACCCCCAAACTTACACGCCAGGCTTAAATTGGGGCCGCTGGAGGAAGACAGGGAAGACGGGGCCAGCTGGCTCCAATTCCGGCCTTAAACGAAACGGACAACTGGTCACCCGGCATGGGGGTGGGGGGGGAGGGGAGAGACAGGTTTAAGCTGCCCAAGTCTGGGGTGAAAAACGCCCAGCGCCAAACGTGCAGGGCCATTGTGCCAAAGCGCCAAACGCTTCGCCAATGTTACTGCCCACAACCACGTGATTCGAACTGGCAGCCCCATGCTTTCTTAACCAGGGAAACAGATCCGGCTCTCAGGTCCCCACAAAGGGAGCGCTTATTACGAGGCACAGCCACATTGCCACCCATTTCACCAACTTGATTTTGTGATGGAATCCTGCAGGCACGTGTTTCTGCTTATTCTTTTAATTACTGCTGGTTTTACTCATTTTATTCCCTCTTTATACCGCTTTCATATTTTCATTCCATTTCCACCAGGAAGCACACGCGACTCGTGTATCGCTGAACTCACAATAGTGTAGGTACTATTGCCCGTTTGATCATTACAAAACAAAATTAAATATCCCGCATATACCACCATCCTCACAGAATCTGCACACGTTCCATCGACAGAATAAAAAAAACAAAAAAACAGTTTAGAATATTTTAAACAAGCCGGCACAAAGACACACACACACTACCTTTTAACACGCTAGATAATTACATTACAGGCATTTAGCAGATGCTCTTATCCAGAGCGACTTACACAGCATTTACATATCCATTTATACAGCTGGATATATACTGAAGCAATGCGGGTGAAGTACCTTGCTCAAGGGTACAACGGCAGTGTCCTACCTGGGAATCGAACCGGCAACCTTTGGGTTACAAGCCCAGTTCCTTAACCATTATACTACACTGCCGCCCCATAATATTTGGCTGGCGCGCACCATTTTGCGCAATAACCTGTCCTCCAGGAGTGAGCTCTTTAAGAGTACGCAGCAGTCAGTGTGTGAGCGTCATCGCTAAAGACAGAAGGCTAAGAGGGTCCCGGCCTGTGTGGGGTGCACTGATGTGGGTTTGGGCCTGCAGAGGGTCGGGTTACTCACATGGCCCTTACACGCACATGCGCTCAGCTGTGCCAGGGAAGAGTCCCACATGGTGATGTGAACCCGCAGCCCCCCTCCCCCCCCCCCCAAACGCTGCCAGGAATGTGAAACGGGACACCCGCCCCACCCCCCAGGCGAAACGTAGGCCCCACGTCATACGGAGGATCCGAAACCTGATCCGTGGAACCGTGCACCTGGGACGGGAAACCCACGTCATGGGGCATTCCGTCACTAATCAATCACTTTCTCACCCTTTTACATTTCAACTCACTTTCTAATACATGTTAGCCTTTATGAGACAGCGTAGCCACAACGACCAACCATTCATGAGACAAGGGCAGCGTAGCCACAACGACCAGCCATTCATGAGACAGGGGCAGCGTTAGCCACAACGACCAACCATTTAGGAGACAGGGGCAGCGTT
>CM056377.1:12821106-12848606 GCA_029718625.1 Synaphobranchus kaupii | reverse complement strand
GTACGTGTGTGAGGATGGAGACAGTGTGTTTAGGGTCTGTGCGTGTGTGAGGATGGAGACAGTGTGTTCAGGGTCTGTGCGTGTGTGAGGATGGAGACAGTGTGTTCAGGGTCTGTACGTGTGTGAGGATGGAGACAGTGTGTTTAGGTTCTGTACGTGTGTGAGGATGGAGACAGTGTGTTCAGGGTCTGTACGTGTGTGAGGATGGAGACAGTGTGTTCAGGGTGTGTATGTGTGTGAGGATGGAGACAGTGTGTTTAGGTTCTGTACGTGTGTGAGGATGGAGACAGTGTGTTCAGGGTCTGTACGTGTGTGAGGATGGAGACAGTGTGTTCAGGGTCTGTACGTGTGTGAGGATGGAGACAGTATGTTCAGGGTGTGTACGTGTGCGAGGATGGAGACAGTGTGTTTAGGTTCTGTACGTGTGTGAGGATGGAGACAGTGTGTTCAGGGTCTGTACGTGTGTGAGGATGGAGACAGTGTGTTCAGGGTCTGTACGTGTGTGAGGATGGAGACAGTGTGTTCAGGGTCTGTGCGTGTGTGAGGATGGAGACAGTGTGTTCAGGGTCTGTACGTGTGTGAGGATGGAGACAGTGTGTTCAGGGTCTGTACGTGTGTGAGGATGGAGACAGTGTGTTTAGGTTCTGTGCGTGTGTGAGGATGGAGACAGTGTGTTTAGGTTCTGTGCGTGTGTGAGGATGGAGACAGTGTGTTCAGGGTCTGTACGTGTGTGAGGATGGAGACAGTGTGTTCAGGGTCTGTACGTGTGTGAGGATGGAGACAGTGTGTTTAGGTTCTGTACGTGTGTGAGGATGGAGACAGTGTGTTCAGGGTGTGTATGTGTGTGAGGATGGAGACAGTGTGTTCAGGGTCTGTGCGTGTGTGAGGATGGAGACAGTGTGTTTAGGGTCTGTACGTGTGTGAGGATGGAGACAGTGTGTTCAGGGTCTGTACGTGTGTGAGGATGGAGACAGTGTGTTTAGGTTCTGTACGTGTGTGAGGATGGAGACAGTGTGTTTAGGGTCTGTACGTGTGTGAGGATGGAGACAGTGTGTTCAGGGTCTGTGCGTGTGTGAGGATGGAGACAGTGTGTTCAGGGTCTGTACGTGTGTGAGGATGGAGACAGTGTGTTCAGGGTCTGTACGTGTGTGAGGATGGAGACAGTGTGTTTAGGTTCTGTGCGTGTGTGAGGATGGAGACAGTGTGTTCAGGGTGTGTACGTGTGTGAGGATGGAGACAGTGTGTTTAGGGTCTGTACGTGTGTGAGGATGGAGACAGTGTGTTCAGGGTCTGTGCGTGTGTGAGGATGGAGACAGTGTGTTCAGGGTGTGTACGTGTGTGAGGATGGAGACAGTGTGTTTAGGGTCTGTACGTGTGTGAGGATGGAGACAGTGTGTTCAGGGTCTGTGCGTGTGTGAGGATGGAGACAGTGTGTTCAGGGTCTGTACGTGTGTGAGGATGGAGACAGTGTGTTCAGGGTCTGTACGTGTGTGAGGATGGAGACAGTGTGTTCAGGGTCTGTACGTGTGTGAGGATGGAAACAGTGTGTTCAGGGTCTGTACGTGTGTGAGGATGGAGACAGTGTGTTTAGGTTCTGTACGTGTGTGAGGATGGAGACAGTGTGTTTAGGGTCTGTACGTGTGCGAGGATGGAGACAGTGTGTTCAGGGTGTGTACGTGTGTGAGGATGGAGACAGTGTGTTCAGGTTCTGTACGTGTGTGAGGATGGAGACAGTGTGTTTAGGTTCTGTACGTGTGTGAGGATGGAGACAGCGCGTTCAGGGTCTTTACGTGTGTGAGGATGGAGACAGTGTGTTCAGGGTCTGTACGTGTGTGAGGATGGAGACAGTGTGTTCAGGTTCTGTACGTGTGTGAGGATGGAGACAGTGTGTTCAGGGTCTGTACGTGTGTGAGGATGGAGACAGTGTGTTTAGGTTCTGTACGTGTGTGAGGATGGAGACAGTGTGTTCAGGGTCTGTACGTGTGTGAGGATGGAGACAGTGTGTTTGGGTTCTGTACGTGTGTGAGGATGGAGACAGTGTGTTTAGGTTCTGTACGTGTGTGAGGATGGAGACAGTGTGTTCAGGGTCTGTACGTGTGCGAGGATGGAGACAGTGTGTTCAGGTTCTGTACGTGTGTGAGGATGGAGACAGTGTGTTTAGGTTCTGTGCGTGTGCTTCTGTGTCTGTGTGTGTGTGTGTCTCTGTGTGTTTGCGTGCATGTTTGCGTGCGTGTGTGTGTGTCTGTGTGCGTGTATGCATGTGTGTGTGTGTGTGCATTAGTGTGTCTGTGTGTATGTATTTGTGTGTGTGTGTGTGTGTGTATGTGTGTGTTTGCGTCTCTGTGTGTGTGTGTGTGTGTGTTTGCATGTGTGTGTGTATATCTCTGTGTATGTGTGTGTGTGTGTGTGTGTGTGTGCGTGTGTCTCTGTGTGTGTGTGCTGTGTGTCTGTCTGTCTGTGTGTGTGTGTGTGTGTGTTACGGTCGCTTGTTAATTTGTTACCCCTGTTTTCTCCTTTTACTTTTTAGGTCCGCCTCCCGGGGCTTAATTGGCTCCCACGGCAATCGCCGGGCTTTCTTTAAAAGGAGGTTGAGACCGGACACCAGGGTTGCTTCACTGGCGTCTCTCTTTTTCATTGTGTTGTCGGTCAAAATCTTATATCCTCGTTACACGCATCCATACACCCATCATACACATCCCATGCAGGCACGCATCCATTCCTATTTTTGGGTATTGTTATTTGTTTAATAAAATGTGTTTACTTTTTGCAACCAATTTTGTGTCTGTCCATTTATGTTGCGGTTGGGTCAGGGCCCTGACCGTAACAGTGTGTGTGTGTGTGTGTGTGTCTGTGTGTGTGTGTGTGTGTGTGTGTCTGTGTGCGTGTGTGTGTGTGTGTGTGCGTGCGTGTGTCTCTGTGTGTGTGTGCTGTGTGTCTGTCTGTCTGTGTGTGTGTGTGTGTGTGTGTGTGTGTGTGTGTGTGTGTGTCTGTGTGTATGTGTGTGTGTGTGTGTGTGTGTGTGTGTGTGTGCGCGCGTGCGTGCATGTGTGCGCAGGTTGGAGGTATGTGCTGTGATGTGCGCAGGTTGGAGGTATGTGCTGTGATGTGCGCAGGTTGGAGGTATGTGCTGTGATGTGCGCAGGTTGGAGGTATGTGCTGTGATGTAAACACGTTGTGTGATATATACTGTACTGATGTTTTTCCACAGGGGGTTGATATGAGATTACTTTCCTGGAGCTCCAGTAATAACTTCTACCACCCCCCTCCCCCCCTCCCCCCCCGCCCCCTCCAGACCCTGACCTCGAGCGACTGCACGTTGCCAGGTCTCCTATGGAATGCTGGGATATTGGAGCAGAACCATACGTCTCTCCAGTAGCACAGCCCCCATAAAGCTGTGTATTGAGTTCCAAAGCCCCTTCAGTGAGGTGCTCTGGATAACAGCTTCTGTTAATGCAATAACCTGTGCTCTGGATAACAGCTTCTGTTAATGCAATATCCTGTGCTCTGGATAACAGCTTCTGTTAATGCAATATCCTGTGCTCTGGATAACAGCTTCTGTTAATGCAATATCCTGTGCTCTGGATAACAGCTTCTGTTAATGCAATAACCTGTGCTCTGGATAACACCTTCTGTTAATGCAATATCCTGTGCTCTGGATAACAGCTTCTGTTAATGCAATATCCTGTGCTCTGGATAACACCTTCTGTTAATGCAATATCCTGTGCTCTGGATAACAGCTTCTGTTAATGCAATATCCTGTGCTCTGGATAACAGCTTCTGTTAATGCAATATCCTGTGCTCTGGATAACAGCTTCTGTTAATGCAATATCCTGTGCTCTGGATAACAGCTTCTGTTAATGCAATAACCTGTGCTCTGGATAACAGCTTCTGTTAATGCAATAACCTGTGCTCTGGATAACAGCTTCTGTTAATGCAATATCCTGTGCTCTGGATAACAGCTTCTGTTAATGCAATATCCTGTGCTCTGGATAACAGCTTTTGTTAATGCAATAACCTGTGCTCTGGATAACAGCTTCTGTTAATGCAATATCCTGTGCTCTGGATAACAGCTTCTGTTAATGCAATATCCTGTGCTCTGGATAACACCTTCTGTTAATGCAATATCCTGTGCTCTGGATAACACCTTCTGTTAATGCAATATCCTGTGCTCTGGATAACACCTTCTGTTAATGCAATATCCTGTGCTCTGGATAACAGCTTCTGTTAATGCAATATCCTGTGCTCTGGATAACAGCTTCTGTTAATGCAATATCCTGTGCTCTGGATAACAGCTTCTGTTAATGCAATAACCTGTGCTCTGGATAACAGCTTCTGTTAATGCAATAACCTGTGCTCTGGATAACAGCTTCTGTTAATGCAATATCCTGTGCTCTGGATAACAGCTTCTGTTAATGCAATATCCTGTGCTCTGGATAACAGCTTCTGTTAATGCAATAACCTGTGCTCTGGATAACAGCTTCTGTTAATGCAATATCCTGTGCTCTGGATAACAGCTTCTGTTAATGCAATATCCTGTGCTCTGGATAACAGCTTCTGTTAATGCAATATCCTGTGCTCTGGATAACAGCTTCTGTTAATGCAATAACCTGTGCTCTGGATAACAGCTTCTGTTAATGCAATATCCTGTGCTCTGGATAACAGCTTCTGTTAATGAAATAACCTGTGCTCTGGATAACACCTTCTGTTAATGCAATATCCTGTGCTCTGGATAACAGCTTCTGTTAATGCAATATCCTGTGCTATGGATAACACCTTCTGTTAATGCAATATCCTGTGCTCTGGATAACAGCTTCTGTTAATGCAATATCCTGTGCTCTGGATAACAGCTTCTGTTAATGCAATATCCTGTGCTCTGGATAACAGCTTCTGTTAATGCAATATCCTGTGCTCTGGATAACAGCTTCTGTTAATGCAATATCCTGCGCTTTGTATAAAAGCTTCTGTTAATGCAATATCCTGTGCTCTGGATAACAGCTTCTGTTAATGCAATATCCTGTGCTCTGGATAACAGCTTCTGTTAATGCAATAACCTGTGCTCTGGATAACAGCTTCTGTTAATGCACTATCCTGTGCTCTGGATAACAGCTTCTGTTAATGCAATATCCTGTGCTCTGGATAACAGGTTCTGTTAATGCAATATCCTGTGCTCTGGATAACAGCTTCTGTTAATGCAATAACCTGTGCTCTGGATAACAGCTTCTGTTAATGCAATATCCTGTGCTCTGGATAACACCTTCTGTTAATGCAATATCCTGTGCTCTGGATAACAGCTTCTGTTAATGCAATATCCTGTGCTCTGGATAACACCTTCTGTTAATGCAATATCCTGTGCTCTGGATAACAGCTTCTGTTAATGCAATAACCTGTGCTCTGGATAACAGCTTCTGTTAATGCAATATCCTGCGCTTTGTATAACAGCTTCTGTTAATGCAATATCCTGCGCTTTGTATAACAGCTTCTGTTAATGCAATATCCTGTGCTCTGGATAACAGCTTCTGTTAATGCAATAACCTGTGCTCTGGATAACAGCTTCTGTTAATGCAACAACCTGTGCTCTGGATAACAGCTTCTGTTAATGCAATATCCTGTGTTCTGGATAACAGCTTCTGTGAATGCAATATTCTGTGCTCTGGATAACAGCTTCTGTCAATGCAATAACCTGTGCTCTGGATAACAGCTTCTGTTAATGCAATATCCTGTGCTCTGGATAACAGCTTCTGTTAATGCAATATCCTGTGCTCTGGATAACAGCTTCTGTTAATGCAATATCCTGTGCTCTGGATAACAGCTTCTGTTAATGCAATATCCTGTGCTCTGGATAACAGCTTCTGTTAATGCAATAACCTGTGCTCTGGATAACAGCTTCTGTTAATGCAATATCCTGCGCTTTGTATAACAGCTTCTGTTAATGCAATATCCTGCGCTTTGTATAACAGCTTCTGTTAATGCAATATCCTGTGCTCTGGATAACAGCTTCTGTTAATGCAATAACCTGTGCTCTGGATAACAGCTTCTGTTAATGCAACAACCTGTGCTCTGGATAACAGCTTCTGTTTATGCAATAACCTGTGCTCTGGATAACAGCTTCTGTTAATGCAATAACCTGTGCTCTGGATAACAGCTTCTGTTAATGCAATATCCTGTGTTCTGGATAACAGCTTCTGTGAATGCAATATTCTGTGCTCTGGATAACAGCTTCTGTTAATGCAATATCCTGTGCTCTGGATAACAGCTTCTGTTAATGCAATAACCTGTCATGTAACAGTGGAGCTGCCCTTCATTTTGCTCAGGTTATGTTCACTGAATATGGAGGAAATGTATGATATTCAGCGGGACGTAGCATCACACAGGTAAAATTGCTAACCATGATACTCCCCTGCAGTGACTGAGAATGTTCTTTAAGTCTCTAAGAATACAATTTTACAATTCTCCCAAGATCTCAAAGATCAGAACCACAGATCGGTAAGATCAGAATGCTAGTTCTCAAAGATCAGAACCACAGATCTGTAAGATCAGAATTCCAGATCTCTAAGATCAGAACCCCAGATCTGTAAGATGAGAACCCCAGGTCTGTAAGATCAGAACCCCAGTCACGGGTAGAGCAGAGCTCTATTTTTGGATGCACAGGCTCTGGTAAAAAGCCGCGTTTCGCATCCACTGGTTTAATCTGGAGCCTTCAGAGAGCACAGCCACCCAGCAGCACTGACCGATAACAGCTTTATTATTTCAGATGGCAATACACACACAGCCACATGCGGACACACACACACACGCACACACACACACATACACACACACACACACACACACACACACACAAGTGCACATACATACATAAACACACACACACACACACGCACGCACAGACCCTGGCTATACACACACACACACACACACACACACACACAGACAGACAGACGCTGGGTATACACACACAGATACACGTGCACACACATGTGCTCACACACACACACACACGCAGCCACACGCACACATGCGCACACATGCGCACACACACACAAGTGCACATACATACAAAAACACACACACAACCACATGCGCGCACACACACACAAGCACACTACATACATACAGTACACACGCACACAGCCACGCACACACAAGTACATATAAATACTGTACATACACATGCACACAGCCACACATACACACACACAAGCAAACCCTGGCTATACACACACAGATACAAGTACACGATTACACAAGTACACACGCGCACACATATACACGCACGCTCAGTCGCTCATGCGCACACACACACACACACACACATACACACACACCCAAATGCACACACCTTAAGAGTTTGAAAACTTGAAAATAAAACTTATTGAAGCAGTGATACTTTTCAGCTTTCTTTTTTTCCATATTGTCATCAACTATCGCAATCACAGTATTTCAAATATATCGTGATATAATTTTTACGCCATATCGCCCAGGCCTAACAGACACACACACGCGCACACGCACACGCATACACATACATACAAACACAGAAACATCGACCCGTCTACCCATAAATCTCTCGGTTGTAAGGATGTGTCATGTCAGCCTGGTCTCACTCCCAAGTCGTCACATAGCGACGCTTGGGCAGCTCCTACGGCGTCATCCTTTAGACGCAGAAGGAGGCCTTTTGCGTCATTATTTGACGCACTCGTCTCGAATTTACGAATCCTACTATGGCGAAGGCTTTGCTCATGATAACCGACTGCGAGCATGCCCGCTCAGTCTTCGCCGTGTGCGCGGAGATCTTTCTGAGTTCGTGATTCCCGTACCCCACCCCCAACCCCTAAACATAACCTCACAGGAGTTCATGTAACTCGGGCTCATGCCCGAACTGTTAAGATAGTGGGCGAGCCCGACCACAAGAGTTCACGTAACTCTCTACCAGATGAAGAAAAAATAAAAATAAAAAAGCATAATATTGAAGTGCCACAACCAAAGACAAATTATGTGGCCACAACCGTCAATATACGACGCAAAAGGCTGCGTCAATATACGACGCAAAAGGCTACCTTTGGCGTCACATAGCGACGCTTGGGCAGAAGCGTCGCTATGTGACGAGTCCGCGTGAGACCACGTTGGTCATGTACGTGCGTTGGAGGCGGGGCCAGGGGCAGGGGGCGGGGCCAGTGGCATTACCTGCTCGTTGCCGGGGAGATGGGGAGGAGCCAGTGGGGCTGGTGGAAGCAGTTCGGCACAGCTTGTTGGCGGAGACGCGGTAGAGAGCGCCCCCGATCCAGCGCATGCCCCGCCCCCTCCAGGGCTGGGGCGGGGCCAGGCGGTCCGGGGGGGGGGGCGCAGCCGGCTCTGCAGGAGGGCCCTGTGGGAAGGGGGGGGGGGGGGTACAACATTTGCTTTTAACATATTTCCACTGTCTTTTCTTTTCAAAAAATCATTTATTATTCTGTTTGAACCTGTGATCGTAAAATGCTATAAAAATACACTATAATAATACTATTATTATTACTATTATTATCATTATGAAATACACACTTCTCCCTTTGGGACACAGACTGAAATTTGAACGAGGTTTTATTGGCGTGGCGCATTAAATAATAGTGTTCCCACAGCGACGTAAAGAGATTGATTCCCCGTGTTCATGGCTCAGAGTAGCATGGGAGTCGACAACACAGACATGCCCTGATTGGCCTCTACAGAGCGCCCCCTACGGGGCAGCAGGGGAGCTACAGAAGGCAGAATGTGACTGAACCAGCCTCGATCTCAAATCAAACCACACGCGTCCGCTCGCACTCTCATCTCTCTTTCTTTCTAACCCCCCCACTCCCTCTCTCTCTCACTTCCTCTCCCTCTCTCTCACCATCACTCCCTCTTCCTCTCTCTCACTTCCTCTCCCTCTCTCTCTCACTTCCTCTCCCTCTCTCTCTCACTTCCTCTCCCTCTCTCTCACCATCACTCCCTCTTCCTCTCTCTCACTTCCTCTCCCTCTCTCTCTCACTTCCTCTCCCTCTCTCTCACTTCCTCTCCCTCTCTCTCTCACTTCCTCTCCCTCTCTCTCTCACTTCCTCTCCCTCTCTCTCACCATCACTCCCTCTTCTTCGTTTGGGTGGGATCTTTTGTCCCACATCCCCAGGCTCGGGGCCGAGGGGCTATCCTTTTACCACCCCGAGCCTAGGGGGGGGTTCACCCGGACTATATTTCAGGGCACACCTCCAGTAGCCACGTCACCGTGTCATCATCCAGAACCGACAGACCATGCATCCCATTGGGTGCCCGATAAATCGGGCAGTCCAGGATGACATGGTCTGCGGTTTGTTCCTCCGCGCCACACTCGCAGGCTGCGCAAGAAGCCAAGCCCCATCTGTGCATCGATGAGCGGAAGCGCCCAACGCCGGTCCGGAGGCGGTTAAGCCTCACCCATGCCAGTCTAGGCAGGTCCACCCCAATAGGGGGAAAACCGACGTCTGGGATGAAGTCACGGAGTCTAGAGGTGTTCTCCTCCCACTCCGTGCTCCAGATGTAATCCGCCCACCGTGCCGCACTGATGTTAAGATCACTGCATTGCTGCAGGAATTCCTGTGCGGCAGGCACAAATGGGTGTCTCGACTTAAGGCGCCGGGGAGGCTCAGCAATTACAGCGAGCCTTTCGTGGAGCAGATGGTTTGGCTCCATGGCCCGGCACGCGAGACGTGCTGTGGCTCCCGCGCGGCGAAGCCCAGCGGGCTGGATGCCTGCAAGAATGGGAAGATTGTCCACGGGAGTGGGACTCCCTCTTCCTCTCTCTCACTTCCTCTCCCTCTCTCTCACCATCACTCCCTCTTCCTCTCTCTCACTTCCTCTCCCTCGCTCTCTCAATTCCTCTCGCTCTCTCTCACCATCACTCCCTCTTCCTCTCTCTCACTTCCTCTCCCTCTCTCTCACCATCACTCCCTCTTCCTCTCTCTCACTTCCTCTCCCTCGCTCTCTCAATTCCTCTCGCTCTCTCTCACCATCACTCCCTCTTCCTCTCTCTCACTTCCTCTCCCTCTCTCTCACCATCACTCCCTCTTCCTCTCTCTCACTTCCTCTCCCTCTCTCTTTCTCTCTCAATTCCTCTCGCTCTCTCTCACCATCACTCCCTCTTCCTCTCTCTCACTTCCTCTCCCTCTCTCTCTCACTTCCTCTCCCTCTCTCTCACCATCACTCCCTCCTCCTCTCTTTCACTCCTCTCTCTCTCTCTGTGTGTGTGTGTGTTAAATTGCAGCCGTAAAGGAAAGGAGCAGGAAATGGAGAGAATTGAAAAAAGGAGAAGAGAGGAAATCAATGCGATAATAGACACACACACACACAAACACACACACACACACACACACACACACACACACACACACACACACACACACACACACACACACACACACACACACAAAATACTCCAAATACAGCCCACACCTTAAACTTAACCTCACACACACACACACACACAATCTGCTCCAAATAACTGTACACAATTTAACGCCTTAACCATAACTCTCAGCCACCTGTGTGTAGGTGTGTGTGTGTGTGTGTGTGGTGTGTGTGTGTGTGTAGGTGTGTGTGTGTGTGTGGTGTGTGTGTGTATGTGTGTGTGTGTGTGTGTGTGTGGTGTGTGTGTGTGTGTGGTGTGTGTGTGTGTAGGTGTGTGTGTGTGTGTGTGTGTGTGGGGTGTGTGTGTGTGTGTAGGTGTGTGTGTGTGTGTGTGGTGTGTGTGTGTAGGTGTGTGTGTGTGTGTGTGTGTGTGGTGTGTGTGTGTAGGTGTGTGTGTGTGTGTGTGGTGTGTGTGTGTGTAGGTGTGTGTGTGTGTGTGGTGTGTAGGTGTGTGTGTGTGTGTGGTGTGTGTGTGTGTGTGGGGTGTGTGTGTGTGTGTGGTGTGTGTGTGTAGGTGTGTGTGTGTGTGTGTGTGTGTGTGTGTGTGTGGTGTGTGTGTGTGTGGTGTGTGTGTGTGTGTGGTGTGTGTGTGTGTGTGTGTGTGTGGTGTGTGTGTGTGTGTGTGTGTGTGTGGGGTGTGTGTGTGTAGGTGTGTGTGTGTGTGTGTGTGGGGTGTGTGTGTGTGTGTGTGTGGTGTATGTGTGTGTGTGTGTGTAGGTGTGTATGTGTGTGTGTGTGTGTGTGTGTGGTGTGTGTGTGTAGGTGTGTATGTGTGTGTGTGTGGTGTGTGTAGGTGTGTGTGTGTGTGTGTGTGTGTGTGTGGGGTGTGTGTGTGTGTGTGTGTGTGTAGGTGTGTATGTGTGTGTGTGTGTGTGTGTGTGTGTGGTGTGTGTGTGTGTAGGTGTGTGTGTGTGTGTGTGTGTGTGTGTGTGTGTGTGTGTGGTGTGTGTGTGTGTGTGTGGTGTGTGTGTGTGTGTGTGTGTGTGTGTGTGTGTGTGTGTGTGTGTGTGTGTAGGTGTGTATGTGTGTGCGAGTGTTTATGTGTTCAATTGTATATGTACACTACCGTTCATAAGTTTGGGGTCACTTAGAAATTTCCTTGTTTCTGAAAGAAATAGATACTTGTATTCACCAAGGTAGCATTAAATTGATCAACAAATACACTCTAGACATTGATAATGTTATAAACTACTATTTCTATTTCATTCTATTTCTACTTTCGCAACTGTAGCCCTTTTTACACATAGTCCCCCTATTTTAGGGCACCAAAAGTAATCAACATAAATGTAAATAAAGTCATTATATTTAATATTTGGTTGTATATCCTTTGCATGCCATGACTTCCTGATTTCTATGACCCAACAACATCAAAAGACTCTTGATATCTTATTTCGAGGTACTCTTACAAGCGATACTATAACCTCTCTGCATTTGAATGAATCTCTATGGGAATTGGGGGTTGGGACTAGATTTAGCTGTAAATTACATGGGAATAGTATGGAACCCATGGTTGGGGTTCATCAAGGGTTTGAGGTATCAAACGAGCCTCAAACCATCACTCTGCAGCCAGATATGCAGTAGATATGGATGGATCACTTTAAGGGTTGCTTCTCCTGACTTATTTTTCCATAGAGTTCAATAGGAAAATTAGCCCTTTAAAGTCATTAATAGGGGCTGGTCTCCTTCAATCACTGCTCACGCCAATTACTGCTGCCTGGGAGCAGCGGTGCATGCTGGGAGTGGCCCGAGATGAGGCTGGGTTACGCACAGACCACACCCGTCCAGCACTGACCTTTGACCTGGCACAGAATCATGTGGACTGGGGCTCCTGACCAACACCATGGCGACTGTGTTAGGTATGCGTCCGTTCTAGAACTCAACTGCGCGTAGCAGTTCGGTCGGGACCAAACATGATCCCTTCACCCCTTTAAGGGCGCATATTTGAGTCAACTTTGCCAAAAAGCTTTTGAATGGGCGACGTTTTCTCACTTAAAATCCCAGGATGAAACCCTTATTTCCGGGGTTTTGTTGAGGGGATTCAGGAGCACACTCACGACTCATCCGACAATTTCAGAAAGTAAACAGAAGTAAAAATGACAACTTGTAGTTAGTGTTGTCACGATACCAAAATTTTGACTTCGATACCGATACCAGGTTTAGTATCATGATACTCGATACTGAAACGGTACTTGAAACTGAAACGATACTGATTCGATACTCGGTACCTCTACTGAAATGACCTTAACCCTATTTACTTTGGCCCTTCAGAGGCAATTTCCTCCTCGTTTCTACTAGTTTTATTTAAATGTCAATATCTAAAAAAATATTCCCTGCACATCCATGGTTTTAAGTTCGAACTGAAGAAGAAGCTGTATCATTCAGAAATTTGCTACAGAATACATTTATTTCAGAATAGTCACATACAGTACAGTGTTTCCCCTAGATTTTTTTTCAGGCCGGGTGGTAGGCCCCTCGAAACTACCAGTGTCGTTGCGCGTACACGGTGTCATCAAACGCGCGTGCGGGGCCGAGGTAGTATCATCGCGCAGGTCGGGGGTACGGAGAGTCGTCGCACACATGGGGAGGGTGTTGGTAACAAAGTGGTGCATTTCTCCATTCTGAGCTAAAATAACATTTGCTCACAAAGGCGTATGGTAAATAAATATTAGTTATTTATAATATTAATAAACTTAAAACAGAACTTATATACAAGAAACCCCCCTTAGCTTCACAAATGATATTCAGAACTATACAACTTAAACCCAGGACAAGGAGTTTGTTTCTACCGGTTTTTAAGGACTGTTTCTGGATCAGCTATCTTTGCAGCACTGTAGAGCTGCTTTTGAGACTCCTCCATAGTGCTGATCCATAATCAGTCCTTAAAAACAGGCAGAATCAAACTCCTGCCTCTGCAGTATTAGCTTTTACTCTACACTAAAATGTAAGAGTTCTGGTCAGATAGCGAAACGGACGAAAGTGCGCCATTTTGCGTAGAGGCGGAAACTATAATTACACCCTCATAATATCAGCGCTGCCATTGAATCGAAGCTGTTTTGGCAAGGGTTTTTCCAGATGCTATTTTGATCATTCCAGCATTCTGCGGTAAGGGAAATATTGCAGCTACATAAAAGAAAAAGAAAAAAAAGATTATATTAAAAAAAAGAATAATATAATTTTTTTTTTGAAGTACCGAACGTCGGAAAATTCTAATACCGAACCGTTTTTTTTTTTTAAGTATCGAAAAAGTACCGAAGTTTCGGTGTACCGTGCAACACTACTTGTAGTACAACAAGACATACGGCATATATGCACGTCTACGGTACAAGAGCGGGACATACACTGCCTGGCCAAAAAAAAAGTCGCCGTTGCACCCGTCATGCATAGTGCCCACTGTACAAGCCTCTGGAGGTAGTGTTAAGATCTGGGGTTGCTTCAATTGGTCAGGTCTAGGCTCAGCAACGTTATGCAGCAATAAAATGAAGTCAGCTGAGTACCTGAATGTACTGAATGACCAGGTTATCCCATCAATGGGCATATTCCAGGAAGACAATGCCAAGATTCATCAGGCTGAAATTGTGAAAGAGTGGTTCAGGGAGCATGAGGAATCATTTTCACACATGAATTGGCCACCAGAGTCCTGACTTTAACACCATTGAAAGTCTTTGGGGTGTGCTGGAGAAGACGTTACGGAGTGGTTTGGCTCTCCCGTCGTCAATACAAGATCTCGGCCAAAAATTAATGCAACTCTGGACGGAAATAAATGTTGTGACGTTGCATAAGGTTGTCGAAACAATGCCACGACGAATGCGCGCCATAATCAAGGCTATAGGTGGCCCAACGAAATATTAGTGTGTGCGACTTTTTTTTTGGCCAGGCAGTGTATTACAAAGTAATTCCTCACTAGTTTTGAAATAGGTTTTACAGGATTACTTTCACACACTGCTTGCAAAGTGAGAGGAGACGGCCCAAACTAAACTGAGGTCTGAGTGGACTGGGGACAGGGATCATATTTGGTTACCGCCCGGGCCTAATGTCGCGGGGCGGGGGGGGGTTGGGGGCGGAACGGGGCTTAGGCTGGAACGGAGCGGGGCCTGGGCTGGAATGGGGCGGGGCCAGATCCAATGGACCAATGGAAACCAGGGACCGGAGAAGCGTGATTTTTCAGGGGGATTGAGAAATGGGACGGCCTGTCAGAGGAACGGGCTTAACGGACGGGGTGAGTGATGGGACGGTGGGGCCGGTGAGTTTGGGGACCGGGACGGGACTGGGCGGGACGGAGGGCGGAGTTTCACATTGGGAATGAGCAGCATAGGGGCAAAGGATGAAGGACTGGCTGATTTGGGGGAAAAGGGGGTAATACGTTACGCAACAGCGCACAGAGATCTGAACTGAAGTCCCCTGATGAATCAATATTTACTGTCTGTGCTAAACCAGTACCCATAATGCAGCAGGGCTGCCAGCTGAGTCTCACGCACTGCCTCACAAAATCTACAAATGAAGCAGTTTCTACACAAACACACACACACATATGCATTCCAGAATATGTACACACACACACACATACACACACACATACAGACCCACATACAGCCCAAACACTTTGCATGCTTAGATGCTGGTTGAGTTTTAAAGCTGTGGGTCCCTGAGAATCTTAAGCAAAAGGTACAATGGTCACATGTCAATCAGACTGGCATGGGATCCAACGTGCAGAACGCCATGACCTGTGGGTACTGAGTGTCTACAAGCCTTTTTTCTGTTTGTGTGTGTGTGTGTGTGTGTGTGTGTGTGTGTGTGCGTGTGTGTGTGTGTGTGTGCGTGCGTGCGTGCATGTGTGTTTGGTCCCTACAGTCTTCGCTCACCTCAACTCCCATCATGCACCACAGAGCTCAGTGCCCCGTGTGACATCAGCAGGCATGTGCGTCGGCGTGGTTACATTAAAGACGTGTTTTATTGTGCAGTGTGCAGATACGGAGATTTACAGCCCTGTGTAATCTACCTCCCAGCAGCCTCTGCTCATAGGGGGGCAGTGTACGCTTGACATATTCAATTTTAATGACACTTATTAAAGCAAAGAAAGAAAAATAAAAATAAAACGGTCCGGTCCCCATAACGGCCTCGTTACCAGTTGGGGGTTCATTAGGAGACTTTGGGGCTCAGTAACGTGCCGTTTGGGAGAAGCCTCCTGCGATTCTACCCACACTCCTAACACTTCATTATTAACACTAAAACTTCAACACTAACACTCAACACACATTTAAAATACATCATGAACACGACTATAACATCGCATCACTAAACACCAACGCATAACTCAACATTTTACGCTACATTAGCATCCAACGGCAATGCTTCTACACTGACGTACAGCACTAGCATTCCGCACCAACGCTGGCGTTCTAACTCGGCACCGCGCGGCGCTAATGGAGTGCTTTTCTCCAGCTGCGCAGACAGGTCGTCTGCGCACACACACGGACCTTAAAGCAGGAGGAGGGGCAGCAGCGCAGCTACACTCTGATAAATCTGCTCCAGACTCAGCCATATTTGAGCCCCTTATTAACTAAATTAATTTGCCTTGGTTTCAGTGGATCCCAATCTGAGCAGCCCTCTGATTTAGTAAAGAGGGGGAGGGAGGGGGGGCTGCATTAGGGGAACAGCCGCACACGACTGATATCACACCAGAGCCGAATTACATTCACTTAGCGCTATAAGTTAATCCTCGGGGCCACACAGGTGTAAATTTCTCCAGTTATCTAGAGTCGGAAAATGATCTTCATAAATTCTAGGAATAGTGTTCATTGCATGCCATACATCTCTGCAATATATAAATATATATATATATATATATATGTGTATACAATAATATATTATTGTACTATATATTATTAAGAATACAAGCAACTTAATTGAACCACTCTCAGGGTATGAAATTGGCCAGAGAGGCTTGTGGATTCTTAATATCACCAGCCATTTTCAACATTTTACCAGCTACATTACCATTTACAATGTAACACAACCTGTCCGGTTACCTGCCAAAGTGGCTGCTAGAGTAGAAATCTTACCAGCCACAATCAAACTTTTTACAGGTTTTTTTTTTAGTATAGACACTAAGGGACTGATTTGCTAAGACCTTTAGCAGGTGCAAAACCATTTAGCACACGCAAAAACCAATAACATGACCAATGATTGGTTCAAAACAAATTCCATGACCAATCATTGGTCATGTTATTGGTTTTGCGTGTGCTAAATGGTTTTGCACCCGTTAAAGGTCTTCGTAAATCAGGCCCAAAATGTCATACTGTGTATGTGTGTGCGTGTGTATGTGTTGTGTGTGTGTGTGTGTGTGTATGTGTGTGTATGTGTAGGTGCGTATCTGTGTGCGTGTGTGTGTAGGTGTGTGTGTTTGTGTGTGTATGTATGTGTGCGTGTGTGTGTGTCATCAGCTGTCCTGATCGTTACACTTAGTTCAGCTTCGGTATCAAATTAAATGAGAAGAAACAGCGGAAATGCCACTAAATGCAATCTGTGCTCGGACGTTCCGCACGCACGCACGCACGCACGTCGGGGGTAGTGTGGATTGGTAGGGGGTAGAGGGTATTGGTAGAGGGTAGTGTGGATTGGTAGGGGGTAGTGTGGATTGGTAGGGGGTAGTGTGTATTGGTAGAGGGTAGTGTGGATTGGTAGGGGGTAGTGTGGATTGGTAGGGGGGAATTTGTATTGGTAGGGGGTAGTGTGGATTGGTAGGGGGTAGTGTGGATTGGTAGGGGGTAGTACGTATTAGTCAAGGGTAGTGTGGATTTGTAGGGGGTAGTATGTATTGGTAGGGGGTATTGTGGATTGGTAGGGGGTAGTATGTATTGGTAGGGGGTAGTGTGGTTTGGTAGGGGGTAGTGTGTATTGGTAGAGGGTAGTGTGGATTGTAGTGTGGATTGGTAGGGGGTAGTGTGTATTAGTCAAGGGTAGTGTGGATTTGTAGGGGGGAATTTGTATTGGTAGGGGGTAGTGTGGATTGGTAGGGGTTAGTGTGGATTGGTAGGGGGTAGTGTGGATTGGTAGGGGGTAGTGTGGATTGGTAGGGGGTAGTGTGGATTGGTAGAGGGTAGTGTGGATTGGTAGGGGGTAGTGTGGATTGGTAGGGGGTAGTGTGGATTGGTAGGGGGTAGTACGTATTAGTCAAGGGTAGTGTGGATTTGTAGGGGGTAGTATGTATTGGTAGGGGGTAGTGTGGATTGGTAGGGGGTAGTGTGGATTGGTAGGGGGTAGTGTGGTTTGGTAGGGGGTAGTGTGTATTGGTAGAGGGTAGTGTGGATTGTAGTGTGGATTGGTAGGGGGTAGTGTGTATTAGTCAAGGGTAGTGTGGATTTGTAGGTGGTAGTATGTATTGGTAGGGGGTAGTGTGAATTGGTAGAGGGTAGTGTGGATTGGTAGGGGGTAGTGTGGATTGGTAGGGGGGTAGTGTGTATTGGTAGAGGGTAGTGTGGATTGGTAGGGGGGTAGTGTGGATTGGTAGAGGGTAGTGTGGATTGGTAGGGGGTAGTGTGTATTGGTAGAGGGTAGCATGGATTGGTAAGATTGGTAGGGGGTAGTGTGTGTTGGTAGAGGGTAGCATGGATTGGTAGGATTGGTAGGGGGTAGTGTGTGTTGGTAGAGGGTCGTGTTGAAAGTCTAAGTCAGGCAGTGGGTTATACCGCACAGGAGATTGCAGCTGGTCACATCTGTTGGCGCTTGTGATGGCGTAATTATGTTTTCCAGATGTAATTATTTTCCCAGCATTGACGACGGTAATTACGATGATTGCCAAACGTGCACAGGGGGTCGTTAAAGAGGCGGGCTGGTATTAATTAAATCAATAAAGCGCACTAACGACCCGGGACAGCGAGGCCAGCGGAGCTCCGGGAGGGCCTGGAAGGGGACAGGATCCCCAGGGGAGCGCTGCTGTCAGACATGGGCCCCGCCACTCTTCCTCACCACTTTATCACACCGTTAGCGCTAATGGCGCCATTCACGACCGACGCCGTCTCATAAAAGCGCGTCTATTTCAGTGTGCATGTACGACTGCCCCCGTATGTGTGTGAAACAGAATGTCGCTCTGTGTGAGCCTATGTTAGTGTGAGTAAGTTTGCGTGTGTTTTTTTTTTTTTACCCTCCAGTCTCTTACCTGTGCAGGCTTGGGGATGAATGGGCCTTTATGGGGAGCGTTTGTGTGCAAGTGTGGGGGGTACGTACGTATTTAAGTGTGTGTGTGTGTGTGTGTGTGTGTGTGTAAGTATGTGTGCAAGTGTGTTTTACCTGGCGGACTGCAGTCTCTTGGCTCTCCAGGTCAGGCCGGGGCTAAACGTGGTGTTGTGGGCGGGGCCAGCGCCTGTCCGGCGGGTGATGATTTTGTAGCGGGTCCTGATGACCCTCTGTCCTACGGGACTGCGCAGTGAGGAAGAGGAGCCTGACGAAGAGCAGAACACACACATATTTACAGAGAGCTAAGAGCATATGTAAGAATATAGTGCTAATGTATGTGGCCCTTTATATTTTGGAGTGTCCATGGGGGTCAGAGTTGACAGGAAGGGCCAAGTGGAGATACTGGCAGAGAACCATTCACCACACTTCCACCCACTGATGATGTCATAGAAGAGCCTTCCAATTAAACACACTCTCATTAAGGAAGGGACTGCACACTCACAGATGATGTCACAATAGCAACAGCAGTGCATGACCTCACACACACTCTCTACACACACAGACACAAATATTTCCACACACTTTCTCAAATACACGAGCACATGCACACGCCTTCTCTATATATACACATAAACACAAACACACTTTCAAACAAATGCAGTTTTCTCTATACACACAAACATATAAAAACAGACACACTCACACAGAGGCGCCCTCTCTCTCACTGACACACACACACACACACACACACACACACACACACACACACACACAGTATTTCTCTCTGCACAGACAGTCAGTTTCTCTTTCTCCTGAAAACTTTCTTGCTCTGTCTCAGGCGCGTGTCTGGCAGGTGTGTTCTTTAACAAGGACTCCGGTGTTAAAATGACTTGAATAACAAAGGATGAATTTTTATGAGGCTAATAAATCACCTGCTCTGTCGCTTCCTCTCCCCTCTCTCTTTAAGTCTCATTCGTTATATCATCTCGCAGATCCATCAGCCGCGTGGCGTGCGCAACCCCGCTGTTATTAATTTATTTACTCATTCATTCATTTACCCGTCATTTTGCTTTATGAAGGAGTCGCCGTTTCTGACAACCTCACACGCGCCGCTCGGGTAAAGGATGGCAATTTAGGCGGCGTTTTTAGAAGTGCTTTTACGCCAATTTTAAAACCAAAAGATTTAAATGCGGCAGGTTAATAATTTACCATCTTGGAGACGCTTGTGCAATAGAAAAAAAAATACATGAATAAATAAATGAACGTAAGGAGAATAGAAAGGTAAATACAGGAAAAACAAAATGGTGGCGATTGGACATCTTGTCCGTCCCTGCAATTATTCGGGACAACCCCCCCCCCCCCGACAGGTCAACTATGGTCAACTATGTGCCACCTGCACATAATCCCCAAGTATTACAATATTTCACATTCCTTCACTCTGATAACTCTTCAATTAATGAATTAATTTCAGCTGATTTCCTGGTTTTACAGAATTGGAAATGAATGGATGAGCATAGGCTGGAGAGTATCCGTGCATTTCACACATAACTCATTCAGCTCAGGTACCTCAGGAACATACCTGCACAAGGTGAGCATCTCACACATAGCTCATACAGCTCAGGTACATACCTGCACAAGGAGCTCATTTCACACATAACTCATACAGCTCAGGTACCTCAGGTACATACCTGCACAAGGAGCTCATCTCACACATAACTCATACAGCTCAGGTACATACCTGCACAAGGAGCTCATCTCACACATAACTCCTTCAGCTCAGGTACATACCTGCACAAGGAGCTCATCTCACACATAACTCATACAGCTCAGGTACATACCTGCACAAGGAGCTCATCTCACACATAACTCATACAGCTCAGGTACATACCTGCACAAGGAGCTCATCTCACACATAACTCATACAGCTCAGGTACATACCTGCACAAGGAGCTCATCTCACACATAACTCATACAGCTCAGGTACATACCTGCACAAGGAGCTCATCTCACACATAACTCATACAGCTCAGGTACATACCTGCACAAGGAGCTCATCTCACACACAACTCATACAGCTCAGGTACATACCTGCACAAGGAGCTCATCTCACACATAACTCATACAGCTCAGGTACATACCTGCACAAGGAGCTCATCTCACACATAACTCAACTCAAGCCGTGTGTGTGTCCGTTAGTACAGACCTCCCGGGGTCTCATGTAAGATGCCAGCTCTTATAAATCACTCAGCCTGTGCTTTTCATTCAGACTAAAACGCTCCTCTCCTCTCCTCCCTCCCTCCCCCACGCCTCTGTACCAGACCCTTCACCACGCTGACAACACTTTGTCTTCTTAATGAGAGACAGAAAGAGAGAGAGAGATACAGACAGAACGAGACAAAGAGAGAGAGAAATGAAAAAGCTTTCCTATGAGCTGAACCCAATCACTCATTCGCCCTCCCTCCCTCGCTCGCTCTCTCTCTCTCTCCCCACATCTCTCAGTGCGGCCCCTCTCTCCTGTGTTGTAAGGTGCCACACCTTGCGCAATGTTGCCAAGGGGATTACGGACAGCTGATAAGGGCTCACAGAACAGTGTTTTACAATGACAGATATTACACACAGAGATACACGCACACAAACTCTCTCCCTCCCTCTCTCCATCCCTCTACCTGTCTCTCCCCCTTCTCTCCCTCCCTCCATCCCTCTCTCCCTCGGTCTCTCCCCCTCTCCATCCCTCTCCCTCTGTCTCTCCCCCTCTCTTTCCATCCCTCTCTACCCCTTCTCTCTCTCTCTCCATACAGAGAGGCAGTCCCATCCGTCAGCTGCAACACGCCGCCGAGTCGTTGGCAGAATTCATCTTCCACAAACATTTACCGATGATCAGAGCCCGGCTTGGCGTAGCTGGTCTGTGTGTGTGTGTGTGTGTGTGTGTGTGTGTGTGCAGGATTTCTGGCTCTAAGTCACTATTTTCCCTCAGCAGTCATCTGTATTGCAGTCTGTGGTGTTGGAGGCTTCCTGGCAGATGACAAATAAGGGCTGTCAAAGGCACCCCGCTTTCACACAGACCCCCCCCACACACCCCCCAGCGCCCGACCCCCCCCACACCCCTCTCCTCCTTTCAGTGGTTCCACTTTACCTGTTGTTTAATGACAGTGCCAGTGGGCCATGTATGTGTGCGTATGTGTGTGTCAGTATGTGTGTTTGTGCGTGTGGTGTAGTGTGTTTATATATACGGGTGTGTGCGTACGTACGTGTGTGTTGCAGTGTGTGTGTGCGTGTGTGTATGAGCATGTGTTTGTGTGTGTGCATGAGCGTGTGTGTGTGTGTGCGTGTAAGAGCATGTGTGTGTGTGTGTGTGCGCACGCGTGTATGAGTGTGTGCGTGTGTGTGTGTGTGTGCGCGCGCGTGTATGAGTGTGTGCGCGCGCGCGTGTTTGTGTATGAGCGCGTGTGTGTGTGTGTGTGTGTGAGTGTGGGTGTTTGTGTATGAGTGTGTGTGTGTGTGTGTGTGTGTAAGAGCGTGTACATGTGTGTATGAGTGTGTGTGTGTGCATGTGCATGTTTGTGTATGAGCGTGTGTGTGTGTGCGTGCGTGTGTGTGAATGTGTGTGTGCGTGTGTATGAGCGTGTGTGTGTGCGTGTGTGTATGAGTGTTTGTGTATGAGTGTGTGTGTGGTGTGTGTGCTTGTGTGTGTGTGCGTGGGCGTGTGTGTGTGTATGAGTGTTTGTGTATGTGTGTGTGTGTCTGCGGCAGGCCTATTACAGAGAAGATTGAGCCGCTGCTCCTTCTGGACTCACTCAAGCAGCGCAGGCTGCTGGGGGTTTAAAATCAGGACGGCGGGACCATCCATCCCAGCGCTGACACCAAGCAATGCAGCAACACCCACTTACAACATCCACTTACAACATCCACTTACAACACCCACTTACAACACCCACTTACAACACCCACTTACAACACCCACTTACAACACCCACTTACAACACCCACTTACAACACCCACTTACAACACCCACTTACAACATCCACTTACAACACCCACTTACAACACCCACTTACAACACCCACTTACAACACCCACTTACAACACCCACTTACAACACCCACTTACAACACCCACTTACAACATCCACTTACAACATCCACTTACAACCTTCTTCTTCTGTGGTTTCCTCCAGCAACCTAACTGCCGTGGGGGGGTTGGGGTGGGAGGGTGAGAGAGCTCTGAAGTTTCCGCTCTCCGACAGGAACAGGTGCGAACGTCGCTCTGCTCCACACCAGTCCGAGCACCTGTCTGCGTTTGGGCACACGGCCAGACCGCCCGACTCCCTACAATACGATCACGTCTCCCCGCCCTTGCTGTTGCCCGGCAACCCTGTACCCGCGGAAGGGCATTGGAGTCCGACGCGTCTGATGTGTACGCTCCGGCCCGGCGACCCGCCAGCAGAGCGAGGCGCGACAGAGCTGAGACTTGAGGCCCCCCAAACCCGACCCCACCCCGCCCCGCCCAGCGGCTCTTCCCCTCCTAAGTGTGTGGTCCGGCCTCATCTCCTCCCTCGCTGGGCGGCACAGAGCCACACGCGGCTCCAGGTTTGGCTTGACAGCACAGCACAGCACAGCACAGCACAGCACAGCACAGCACAGCCCAGCCCAGCCCAGCCCCAGCCCCCCCACCCCCCCCACACTATGAGTCCCCTTCTATCGGTCTCCAGCTCTTAGTGCTACATTAGTGTGCTACATTAGTGTGCTACATTAGTGTGCTACATTAGTGTGCTACAGCTTCCCCACAAACAGAGCAACTGCAGGGGTGACCCATGTACACGTACACACACACACACTATATACATGTACACGCACACACACACACTATATATACACACACAATACACACATGTACACACACACTATACACACACACACGCACACACGCACGCACGCACACACACGTATACACACACACACACACACACACACACACACACACACACACACACACACACACACAAAGACATATACACACAGTATATACACAATAAACACATATACTATACATGCATGCATGCATGCACGCACGCATGCAAACACACACACACACACACACACACACACACACACACGCACGTATACACACACACACACAAAGACATATACACACAGTATATACACAATAAACACATACGTATACTATACATGCACGCACGCACGCACACACGCACGCACGCACACACCACACACACACACACACACACACACACACACACAATAAAAAGTCATGAGGTGTGTGTGTCTCGCTCCACGAGAACACATCTGACAAATTAAATCACTCCACAGCCCCCTTCCAAAACTACAACATGGCAGCCATCCTGCCCCCTCTGTGCCATGGAGAGCCCCCGGAGCTGCAGAGGTCAGAGGTCGGAGGTCAGTCTGCGTGCCTCGGTAGTCATATGGAGGTTTTTTTTAACCTCTCAGGAGCAGCTGAACTGAAGAGGAGCCGATGATGGACAGGTGGGCGTGGGCAGAGGCCAGGACTGTGTGACCTCTGACCCCCTGCTTTCAGGGGAGCCTCGTCCTTCGTCATGGTAACCCCACACCAGCACTCTGGAGGGTAGGTGCGATTAGGAGGCTGGGGGCGTGATGTAATTCTGAAACATGTCTACTCTTACACTGTGCCACATGTTCCTCTGCTTCACACGCATCTCATGAACATGCACGCACACACGCACACGTATATACACATACATACTAACCAGGGTTTAACAGCGGAGGTGCTGCACCACCACTGAACTCACGAGCACCTCCACAAACATCAGAAATAAATTCTATAAAACCTCAGATTCAGATCTCTAGATTTAGTCATGGTTTCACCAGGTCAGGTGTAGTCATGTGTTCACCAGGTAGGTGTAGTCATGTGTTCACCAGGTCAGGTGTAGTCATGGTATCACCAGGACAGGTGAAGTCATGGTAACTCCTCCCGTTAACCCTGACCTCCACCCTCACCTTCACCTGCCTACTGTCCAGCCACCTGATGAATCACTTCTGACAAATCAGCTCAGCATCACCTGCAAATCAAGAGGCTCCACCCACCGGTCAAACGACGGGTTAAACCTGTACCAAACCACCTGAGCGTTCATGCCGGGGATAGGAGTGATGTATCTGTGTGTGTGTGTGTGTGTGTGTGTGTGTGTGTGTGGAACTGGGCCATCACTATGTGCTTCCCTCAGGGACATTCAATTTAATCATCACATCCATGTCCATTGGCTCAGACTACATTTCCCATGAGCACATCTGTCCCCGCCCTGACAGTGTAGGCACGTCTAGGTTAACTGTCCCGCACCAGAGTGCAATGGCTGTGTCCCACCGGGGATTTGAACCCATGACCTCCCATTCACAGAGTCAGAGGGAGAGGGAGACTGTTAGGGAGAGAAAGGATGAGGAGATAGAGGGCGGAGAAAGACTTACACGCACAGACAGCCACACCCACACACACACCCAGTTGGTATACATGAGTTTGTGTATTTGCGTCTGTAGGAATGCGTGCACATATGTCTGTAATGTGTTAAGCTCAACGCTGTCACTCAGCACAACCGAATCATTAACACACTCAGTACTGCTACTGGAGGTGTGTGTGGCTGTTGGTATGTGTGTGTGTACATGCCTGAGTAAAAGTGTGTGTTCTGACTTTGACTGAGGGAGCAGTACGGCTGTGGAACAGGTGTTATCAGAAACCCCGCCCCCCCCCCCCCCCCCCCAGCTGCGCCCTGTTCTAATTGGTCCCTTTGGGTCACACCCCCCGTCCACAGGGTTTGGGAACCGGCGAATGGTCCGGCATCTGTTCCACGGTCACGGCAAATGGTTGACCTTTCCTGACCAACGCTAACTGAACTAACGCTAATGCTAATCAGCCTGGAGCTAATATTAGCTTAGCACAATGACTGAAACACATGCGATTGGCTTTCATGTGATGTCAGCAGCTCATTGGCCAGCGGCGCACTGAGATAGCCAGAGGCGCACTGAGATAGCCAGAGGCGCACTGATATAGCCAGAAGCGCACTGAGATAGCCAGAGGCGCACTGAGATAGCCAGAGGCGCACTGAGATAGCTAGCGGCGCACTGAGATAGCAGAGGCGCACTGAGATAGCCAGAGGCGCACTGAGATAGCCAGAGGCGCACTGATATAGCCAGCGGCGCACTGAGATAGCCAGAGGCGCACTGAGATAGCCAGAGGCGCACTGAGATAGCCAGAGGCGCACTGAGATAGCTAGCGGCGCACTGAGATAGCCAGAGGCGCACTGAGATAGCCAGAGGCGCACTGAGATAGCTAGCGGCGCACTGAGATAGCCAGAGGCGCACTGAGATAGCTAGCGGCGCACTGAGATAGCCAGAGGCGCACTGAGATAGCCAGAGGCCTGATAGCCAGAGGCACACTGAGATAGCCAGCGGGGCACTGAGATAGCCAGAGGCGCACTGAGATAGCTAGAGGCGCACTGATATAGCCAGAGGCGCACTGAGATAGCCAGCGGCACACTGAGATAGCCAGAGGCGCACTGAGATAGCCAGAGGCGCACTGAGATAGCTAGAGGCGCACTGATATAGCCAGAGGCGCACTGAGATAGCCAGCGGCGCACTGAGATAGCCAGAGGCGCACTGAGATAGCCAGCGGTGCACTGAGATAGCCAGAGGCGCACTGAGATAGCTAGAGGCGCACTGATATAGCCAGAGGCGCACTGAGATAGCCAGCGGCGCACTGAGATAGCCAGAGGCGCACTGAGATAGCTAGAGGCGCACTGATATAGCCAGAGGCGCACTGAGATAGCCAGCGGCACACTGAGATAGCCAGACAAACTGGTCACAAACTGACAGGGTTTGCTAACATAGCCACAAATCACTTATGGGACAACAGCCCCATCACGTGTCAACTTCTCTGTACAGCGGGCAGACAGCGGGCAGACAGCGGGCAGACAGCGGGCAGACATCGGGCAGACAGCGGGCAGACAGCATGCAGACAGCGTGCAGACATCGGGCAGACAGCGGGCAGACAGCGTGCAGACAGCGTGCAGACAGCGTGCAGACATCGGGCAGACAGCGGGCAGACAGCGTGCAGACAGCGTGCAGACAGCGGGCAGACAGGCCACCATAGAGCTGAACACCAAAGTCAGCAAAACATCTCCCCCTTTCATTTCTGTCTCCCTGACTCCTCTCCTCCCTCCCCCTCCCTCCCCTCCCTTCCCTCCCCTCCCTCCATCCCTCCATCCCTCCCTCCCTCCCTCCCTCATATCTCCTTCTGAGAGAGGATCTGTGAGTGATAAAAACAGCGGCTCGTGTCATTTTTCCTCCACATCCCCAGAGAGGACTGTGGGTATTTAACGGGTGGCGTTGCGGGAGTAAAGAGACAAATTAACCACATCCCACAGTGCACCTCACTGGAGGGGGGGCATTAACACAGCCTGGAATCAATAAGAGATTGTCTATCCAGAGGCTGGGAAGGGGGGTATGGGGGCAGATTTAGGGGGTAGGGGTACCACAGGGAAGGGGGAACCCCGCACCACCCCTCATAACCCCCCCCCCCCGGCCCTGACGAAGCCGTTTCAAGCGCTGTCGGGGAGGCAAGGAGCAGTTTGCCGTAGCGACGGTCCGCCGGACGCGCCTAAGGGGCCATTTAGCAGTGAAGTCACCCGCGGCGGAGACGGATGAACCACTTCCCAGAGTGCAATTCACCAGGGAGCCTGGACAATGAAGCGATGTGAATCGATACGGCGCTCTCTCCATCACACGGCCGCTAACAACGCCATCACTGTGGCCAGGGAAACTACACTGTGTGTGTGTGTGGAATGAACTAACCCCTGCATTAGAGAACTGTGCGTGCAAATCTGTGGTGTTAGGTCTAATTCTCAGGTGTGGCATCGAGTAAAGGACTAACTGCTTCAGTAAATAACCAGTTAAAT
>CM056377.1:12815172-12820606 GCA_029718625.1 Synaphobranchus kaupii | reverse complement strand
TTCTGCTCACATAGATGGATAATGTGTGTGTACTGAGCATGCTCAGTCCAGTATTCCCTGCAGTGATCCTCCTGCCCCTTATAGTCCATCACTGAGTAACATCTGCTCTGTGGATCTCCCCACCTCACACACACACACACACACACACACACACACACACACCCATACACGCACAGACATACACACACACACACACACACACACACACACATACAGACATACACACGCGCACACACACACGCACACACACACAAGCACACACATTCGCACACACGCAGGGGAACGCACCCAGTTCACAAAGTTCTGCAAGTCACCTATCTGAGCTCCCTCTTGTGGAAGCGGATTCAAATTGCAATGATAAAATTCTTCGTTGTGGCATTTGGTCACTGTTGCTATGGTTCTGCGACTGTGCTGGTTTAACAGAGGGGCATTAGTCACTGAGGATTCTATTGGCTCTTAAATTAGAACACAGACTGCAGCACAGTGTAGGGCAGCAGATTACTCTGATGGGGGGATTTTAAGGAAGTGAAAGGAAAGTATGTGCGGCGATGGAGAGTGGATGTGCAGCAGTGGATGTGCAGTGATGGAAAGTGGATGTGCAGCGGTGGATGTGCAGTGATGGAAAGTGGATGTGCAGCGGTGGATGTGAGTGATGGAGAGTGGATGTGCTGCGGTGGATGTGCAGTGATGGAGAGTGGATGTGCAGCAGTGGATGTGCAGCTATGGAGAGTGGATGTGCAGCTATGGAGAGTGGATGTGCAGCGGTGGAGAGTGGATGTGCAGCATGGATGTGCAGTGATGGAAAGTGGATGTGCAGCTATGGAGAGTGGATGTGCAGCGGTGGATGTGCAGTGATGGAGAGTGAATGTGCAGCGGTGGATGTGCAGCTATGGAGAGTGGATGTGCGGCGGTGGAAGTGCAGCGGTGGAAAGTGGATGTGCGGCGCTGGAGAGTGGATGTGCAGTTATGGAAAGTGGATGTGCAGTGATGGAAAGTGGATGTGCAGCTATGGAAAGTGGATGTGCAGTGATGGATAGAGGCATAACTGCAGAGGTGTGAAGGGGAGGCTCAGTGGGAGGGGCTTGCAGACGCGAGACAGATCGTTCGCGGGGAAGAAAAAAAAAAAAAGAAACCATTCCCGCCAGCGAGTCCTGTCAGCCCCAATCAGCGTCAGCGCGTCTCCACACCGGCCGCACAACCCACTGCAAAACCGCCGGCAACAAAAACACGCCGGGCGCACGCAGTTTCTCACATCCATCCACTCGAATGGACAGGACATGAAATTCAGCCTGGCGTACAGTCGCAGAAATCAGCTGCTGTTGGAGCTTTTGAGCCAGTTTGTCCCCTGGCAACCAGCAGCAGATCCACACACACACAGCCACACACACACACACACACACACACACACACACCTGTGGCTGATCTGTGTCCCCCGCAGGCTGGACATGGTCTCTTCCAGGTTTTGCCGCAAGTCTGCGATGTTCCTCACCGTCCGCATTCTCCTCGCCTCCGGATCCTCTCCTGGAACGGAACAGAAGATCATGGATCAAGCACCGTGCCAGCACAGACACACACGCACACGCACACACACGCACGGGCACACACACACACACACACACACACACACAATTTCACACAGGAAAGGCAAATTTGCAGGGAATCGCACATAAATAATTCAGCAGGAACCTTCTGGCACAAACACGGTGATTGAGACACGCAGGGGGTGCAGATTCCATCTCTGAGGACCCAAATGCGTCTCGTTCAATAAGTCAAAGGCAGCAACATCCTGGGCTGAGATTACAGGCGACAGGACTTCCTATCAAACCTGGACCTCAATCAACTCCTCACGACTTTTAGAGAACCAGGATCATGCAAAAACCGTGTATTATTATGATTATTATTATTATTATTAGAAATTAATGTTCTTTGCAAATTAAGAAAATGACAGGGTTCTTCACTTCATTTTCCCATTGACCACAAAATGTTCCAAAAGGCTCAGGTGAACTGCCAGACACCTGGGGTTTAACCCCCCTTTGCCAGACACCCTGGTGAAAACCCAATTACAGTCCAATTATAAACACATACAAACGGGCCGCCACTGCGGATGAATGGAGACTACCCACATTAGCACCCCCGGCAACCGTACAGACAGCCGGCTCTCTTCCCTCCTCTCCACAGAGCCCTGTAAGAGACTGGATCCTTTACCTGAATCTCCTACAGTAAAGCAACACCGCAGCTCACAAATATACTGCATCTCTCTCCCCTGTTGAATAAAGCATGCTCAGTTCTTCTGACTCCCAGAGTCTCTCACACACACACACACACACACACACACACACTGTGCAGCCAAAACTGCAATCAAAGCACAGGCTGAACTGGTAGAGGCACAGCCAGCTGGCAGGTACTTCAATATACCAATACACTCACACACAGGCATGTGCAGCCAGCCCATCTGCACGGCTTGCATTGTACATATTGCAGTGCGCTGTGCAGTGTGTGTGCCGGCGAGACTAGGCTCCCCACGGCTTTGGGCAATGCCAGTGCACACACAGCTACTGTATATGAACGGGAGAGAAAGCCCGATTCTCTCGCTGTGTTACAGTGACACCCACGCAGCCGCAGCGTCCCCTGTAGCGCAACACCGAGCCGACGCAGCGACTCAAACCGCATGCACCGCGTTCATCCCAAAGGCGTGGAAGCACCTGCGTGAATAGAGGGCTGCGGGGTGCTATTAAAAGAAAAATGAGAGTTCCTTATGCACCGCAGCACAGACACACAGAACTACGAACGGAGTACTCCTGAATACAACAGGTAGCCAAAAATAAAAACAGAATGTTATACGTTATACTCATTTAAGGCGTAAGACCACAAAGTATGTGATTAGAATGTTCTCAACTGAACATTCTAATGCTGATGTAACAATCACCGCTGGTAACGGAACACAATGTTCTAGAACACCGACTTTGAGTTTCGAAAAAACATTCCAAAAAATCTACTGGTCAAAGGGTTAAAGAGTAATGAGTGTGAGTGTGTTGTATCATTACTGCAGCAGAGACAGAGAAAGAGAATTGGACCAGGTGGGTACCTGGTCCCAGATGGGTGTACAGAGCCTGCTCCAGGTGGCCCAGCATGGTCAGGATGACCTCCTGGTCCAAATGAGCGGCCCCCTCGCGGAGGGACCCGCCCTCCTCCTCGTCCTCCGCCCAGAACCTGGCGCCGGGGCCCAAAATCTGACCCCCCGCCTGGCTTCCCCGCCCGCTGCTGCTGCCCCCACTCTCCGCCCTGCTGCTTTTTGGGGAGGCGACCTCGCCCGTCAACGAGCGCCCGCAGAGCGTCAGTGACAGGGCCCGAGCGCCGGCCCCTCTCCGCCGCCCTTCCTCCTCCTCTTCCTCCTTCTCCTCCTCCTGCTGCTGCTGCTTTCTGGGGCTGCCGTGCTGGAGGCGCTGCGCTTCTCCCTGCAGGCTGAGGTTGGTGAGGGACTTCTGCTTGGAGAGGCTGAGGGCGCTGGGGGCTGGTGGGGGATGGGGGGGCCCTTCTGGACGGGCTCCTGCCCCTGGAAGACCGAAAGCTCGGCTCCCCTCTTCATCCTGCTGCGTGCGCTCGGGCGGACGGTGTTCCTCACACGGCTCAGACAGGGGGCTCTTTACTCCCTGCGTCTGCGGTTCACCCTGCTCCCAGCCCACTGCCCCCTCAGAGGGGTCCATACAAGAGCCAGCAGAGAGGAGCCAGGTCTCATACTGCGGATACACTCTCTCTCTCTCTCTCTCTATCTCTCTCCTCGCTCTCTCTCTCTCTCTCTCTCTCCTCCGCTCTCTCCTCTCTCTCTCTCTCTCTCCTCCTCTCTCTCTCTCTCCTCTCTCTCCTCCGCTCTCTCTCTCTCTCTCTCCTCTCTCTCTCCACTCTCTCTCTCCCTCCGCTCTCTCTCTCTCTCTCTCTCTCTCTCTCCCGAGTGCAGCAGGAACTGAAGAATTCTACCAGCCGCTGAACACTTATGGTCACTGCAGTCAATAACCAGATCCACCACACGACCAGCTCCTCCTCTCTCTCTCTCTCTCTCATCTCTCTCTTTTCTCTCCCTCCTCTCTCTGTCTCACTATCACATGGAGGACTGACAGAGGAACAGATGAAGGCACCGTTATCACTCTCTCTCTCTCTCTCCCCCCCGCCTCTCTCTCTCACTTTCCTCTCGCTCTCGCACCCCCCCCCCCCCCCCCCCCCCCACCCCCGCCCCCGCCACCCCCTCTCTTCAAAAGAGTAGAGCTGCTCATTGCCACTAAATGCCGCCCTCGGCAAAGTCTCTCTCTCTTTCTCTCCCTCTCTCTATCTCTCTATCTCTCTATCTCTCTCTCCCCTCTATCTTCCTCTCTCTATATCCCTCGATCCCTCTCCCTCCCTCATTTCTCTCTATCCCTCTCTCTCTCCCTCTCCCTCTCTGTTCACTCTCTTCCCTGCTCCCTACTCCTGCTGCAGGCCGGTGCTGCTGCTGCCGTTGCCCCAGGCAACCACGGCAGCATGTTGAGGATCGGGGCTGTCCAGCGCTGGACCGACATCACCCCCGCAACCAGGAGGAAACCAGTGTTTCTGTGTGTGTGTCACATATGTCTGCATGTGTACAGGTCTGTTTCTGTGTGTGTGTCACATGTGTCTGCATGTGTACAGGTCTGTTTCTGGTGTGTGTGTCACATGTGTCTGCATGTGTACAGGTCTGTTTCTGTGTGTGTGTCATGTGTCTGCATGTGTACAGGTCTGTTTCTGTGTATGTGCGTGTATGAGGTTACAGTAGGTTACAGTATGTGTGTGTAAGAGGGTGTGTTTGTGCGCATGTATGTTGTATATCTGTGTGTGTGCGTGTGTGGATGGAATGAGAGAGTGAAAATAAACACGCCAACAGGTTGTGTTGCTCTTTCTGCTTGCTTTTTGCTATACTAAATAACGGACGCTGGGGTCTCTGGGAAGATTGCACACCTGGAAGGTAATTCCAGGGCTGTAGCCCAGCGCTGCTCAGGAGAACACATCACCATGACGGCGCATACCAGCACTGCAGTAAGCACTGCGCCTAAGCACTGCACTAAGCACTGCACTAAGCCCAACACTCCAATTTTGATGCCATCATTAAGGAGATTCTTTCGAACAAGAGTCCTCTGTTCCAGCCAGGGTCTCAGCAGCTTGCCTATAAACCCCAGGCTTTCCTGGGAGAGAACGGCATTCCAGATATTCCCAAAATCTAGGTCTGAATGAGCATGCTGACTGATGTGTGGTCCTTGAAAGAGGTCATTCCCATTGCTTGAGTAACTTCAGTGTTCCTGGTTTTTAGGTTTCTGTGACTGGTAACAGTCATGCCAAAAGGAATCCTTGTGTTCCTCTTGCCCATGTGCCGTGTACACATTATTCTTCACCAGTCTGAGTTAGAAGACCGACACTGTCAGCACTGACA
>CM056377.1:12805172-12810172 GCA_029718625.1 Synaphobranchus kaupii | reverse complement strand
ACTAGAGAAACAGGAGGCGCTGCCGTAAAAAAAAATACACAATTAAACCGCAAAGGAAGAATGTGAGAAACACCTGCGATGCCTTTGAGTAATTCTGCGTGTGGGAGGCCGGGAGCTACTGTTTTTATGAACAGATGTCTCACGTTTACACAGCGTTTTTACGTGCGAATGAAAGGAAAACGCCACAGTAAGTGCTTTAACAGTTTTTGGACTCGGGCAAAGCAGCCATGCAGGTAATTCTCACAGCTCGGTGCTGTGAGGGTGTCACTGCTGTCGAGGCTGCCGCGCTTTGTCATGTAAATCTCTCCATACGAGCTGAGCGGGTGTTTCTGGATGTATCAGGCAGCAGTGCGAGCGCCGTGTCTGCCTGCCTCTGTTCTTCCACACAACTCAACAGCGCGCGGAGAGGGGGGGGGGGCGCATACAGCCTTTACTCTGCAGCTCCTCTGAGATCCCGCCAAAATCCGCGCGCAATCAGGCAGGAAATGAAAGCGATGGAAAACGACGGATTCCAAATGACGGGATGTAGTGCGATCGGGCCGCTCCGTTCACACCCTGACCCTTGTGGGCCAGTGTCAGATCTCCAGGCGCTTCTCCGCCATCCCGCCACTGGGGTTTTTTTCGACGGGGGTGTGAGAGCAGTAGACCCCCCGTCTGTGGCCCTGTATCATCAGCCCACAGGACACCGATGTGTGTGTGTGTGTGCGCGCGGAGGTGGTGTATCGCCAAAAAAAAAAGCGACACTCTGTCAAATTCGAAGCCCCGCCACCCGCGAAAACACAAGCCCGTCAGCGTGCCGTGACAGATGGCCACAGCGACGCCAGTCCCGCCGTCTCTCTCTGACCTTCAGAAAGGTCTGCTGTTTATTTTTCCTCCTTAAAGACAGAGCCCACTGTCATCAGCATCAATCCTGAGTGCACTGCAGACCCACAATGTTTTTGCTGCCTCCGGCTCTACCGCCTGTCCACCACTCAGCAGCTCTGCATACAGTGTGCTTCTGCAGTGTGCTTCAGCAGTGTGCTTCTGCAGTGTGCTTCTGCAGTGTGCTTCTACAGTGTGCTTCTACAGTGTGCTTCTATAATGTGCTTCTGCAGTGTGCTTCAGCAGTGTGCTTCTGCAGTGAGCTTCAGCAGTGTGCTTCTGCAGTGTACTTCTACAGTGTGCTTCTACAGTGTGCTTCTACAGTGTGCTTCTGTAGTGTGCTTCTGCAGTGTGCTTCTACAGTGTGCTTCTACAGTGTGCTTCAGCAGTGTGCTTCTGCTTCTGCAGTGTGCTTCTACAGTGTGCTTCTACAGTGTGCTTCAGCAGTGTGCTTCTGCTTCTGCAGTGTGCTTCTACAGTGTGCTTCAGCAGTGTGCTTTACAATGTGCTTCTGCAGTGTGCTTCAGCAGTGTGCTTCTGCAGTGTGCTTCTACAGTGTGCTTCAGCAGTGTGCTTCTGCTTCTGCAGTGTGCTTCTACAGTGTGCTTCAGCAGTGTGCTTCTGCAGTGTGCTTCTACAGTGTGCTTCTGCAGTGTGCTTCCGCAGTGTGCTTCTGCAGTGTGCTTCAGGCCCTTTCTGCACTGAGACGGGTGTGTTTTCCGCAGCTGAGCAGTGCTGTACCTGCGGTCTCCCCACAGCTGACACACGGCTGTATCTTTGTGATTCGGTGGGATAGTCCGGAACGCGCTGTAAGTAACTTAACGTTATGCTCGTGAAAATCCTGAACTCCATGGATTTTCACAACGAGAGAACGGCTCCTGTGAATTACGGCAATTAAACCAGCATTTGTACACACACACGCTGCATTAAATGACCTCACTTTTCACCAGGTGATAAATCACTCTATGAGCCTGAGTGTGGGCTTTTAGGAGCGAGTGAAAGGCGTTCGAGCATTTTAACAGTTTCCAAGGTTACGATCACTTCAGCGGTGAACAAGGCGCGCACTTAAATGGGGTCAGTAAAAACGAAGCCCCTCGCACGCCTCCACCTTTAAAACGCTCCAAGGGCCAATTTGAACTCTACGCCCACAGAAAAAAAAAAAAACAAGCTTATGTTCATATCACTTGTTCAGGAGTAAAAAAAAAAAAAAAAACCCAGAGCGGTGAGATACTACGTGTGCTGTGCTGCCTTCAACACCGACTTCAGGCCGACTTTGCTATTGTCATTTTATCTCAACTGGCTCCATGCAACTGAACAAGACTTTTATGGGTTTCCATGGCAACACAGACCCCCCCCCCCCCCCCCCCCGCCCCAACGCAACGGGCAGATGGCGGAATGTCACTTTTCTCTGCCACGCTTACACTGCTGCGGCTCCAAGTGCTACGGTCTCAAAAACACAGTCAAGACCGCCGCTCCTTCACTGAGCGACTTCTCTACACACACCGACAAGTGTTGGCACGCGCATATTTGATTAAGATTAAGATGATCGCTCAGCACCATTAAGTAATGACTGACACCATCCTTTGGCGGAATGCCTCGCGCCATTCCAGAACCACCAGAACCCTTCACTGTTGAGGTCCAGGGCAAATAGGAAGTCGACTCTGCATTCTAGGTACGCATTGATATAATCTAACTGTCCTCGCGTGGCATTTAAACCTTCCCCTGCACATTCGGAGCGATGGAAAAAGCCTCGCTGCAGTGAAATGTTGGGAAATGCCTGGTTAGTCAGCGGGGCCACATGCACGCGCTTTTGCATAATTTACACAGCGTTAAACGGCGGGGAAACAATTGGCGGGTTGTTGTCGGCACAGAATGGCCGTTCTCCATTGGCAGTGGACGCCGCTGCGGGCCCAGGCACAGGCCGCTGAGGGAAATACGGACGGGGAGAGTTTAGGAGTTTGCTTTGCCTGTCTGGGGAGACATTAGGCTTTCTGCATTGTAAATCTTGGGGACAGGGAAACCCACTCCAATACGGAGGGGGCCTTTACAGGCTGGGAAATACTCCGGTTGGACGCGGAGATCCATCAATGGCCGGCTGCCACAGGGGCACACAAACTGCCTTTATTTGGGAGGAAATTCCCCAAGAGGAGAGTGATTGTGAAAATGGGACTGAGCAAATAGTGGAGGAGGGGAGAGGTAGGGTGAGAGGTGCAGAGGGATATTAAAATCACATATAAATCCAGCAGGCCTGGGCTACCAAAATAAATATGGAGCTGTGTACTGTACTGGAGGGGCTGTTCTTTGTGCATTTCACTTTGAAGGCTGTGAATCTACGCTATGCTACTGCGCAACCTATAGTTTCTGCCCACATCGCCATCGATCAACCACTCTACCATTCCAGGATCACTCCACCAATCAACCTTTGCCATCTCTCCGTCACTCTACCACTCCACCATCATTCCATTCCTCCATCGCTCCACCTCTCCATCACTGAAAGAGTCATGACACTTTCACTTCACCACATACATCCCCACCCCATCTCTCTGTGCAATCTGTACTTCAGCAGATCACAAAGCCCTGGTTAGTGTGGCTCTGTGATTGACAGGCTGAAGGCAGAGGCTGTGTATGCAAATGGACCGTCGATATCTCTCATCTCCCAATATTAATATGGACAGCAGAAGGCAGGGGAATGCGAACCTCATTCAACCGTTCCAAGCCAGCATTTAATTAGACACCATTATAACGTTTCAGCGTTTGTGCGTTTCAATTAGACACCATTATAACATTTCAGCGTTTGGGCGCCTGAATGCTGTTACGCTCTGTACTACACCACACACTGTGGTTTATGGGCCTGGATATAAATCTGGATTCTTATTGATGGATTGTGGTAACATATATTGCCTGAAGGTGCACAGCATTCAGCATCTGAAACCAAGGCCTTTGTGTCCACAGATCAGTTATATAACCACTAAATCACATACCTCATAAAAAAACAATATATATACTGCAATATTTAGAGGTTATAAATGTAATTGTATCATCAGAATGGATGACTTACAATGGGTGACATTATTGTTGCAGTTAAATATTGTTCAACACTTTAACATTACATTTTTTCACAGCACCCTCTAGTGGATTTTACACAAATGCTGCCAGTTTTTAACCCCTTCTCTAGCACCACCTTTTTTGAACACAAGCCCAAAAATAAAATGGTTATTCTTCTTGAACCTCTTTGACTACAGGCATAACCCTGGTCTCTTCTGTAAGGTAACCCAATAATTGACATTTTGATAGAGATTGTTTTGTGTCTTTTTACAAAATATGACTCTCTCTGTAACCGTGAGGGTAACACAGGCTCTCTCTGGCACAGTGAGGGTAACACTTCGTCTTTTGGATGAGACGTTAAACCGAGGTCCTGACTCACTGTGGTCATTAAAGATCCCATGACACTTATCGTAAAGAGTAGGGGTTTCCCCGGTGTCCTGGCTAAACTCCCAACCCAGGCTCATTCAATCTGCCACCTAATCATCCCCCAGTTTAATTGGCTAAAAAAATAATTCTCTCCCTCTCCACCTCAGCTGATGTGTGGTGAGCATACTGGCGCAAAATGGCTGCCGTTGCATCACCCAGGTGGGTGCTACACATTGGTGGTGGTAGAGGCGAGTTTCCCCCTCATCATTGTAAAGCGCTTTGAGTATCTAGAAAGGCGCTATATAAATGCCATGCATTATTATTATTATTAACACAGGCTCTCTCTCTGGCACAGTGAGGGTAACACAGGTTCTCTGTGGCACAGTGAGTGAAACACAGGCTTTCTCTGTCACAGTGAGTGTAACACAGGCTTTCTCTGTCACAGTGAGTGAAACACAGGCTTTCTCTGTCACAGTGAGTGAAACACAGGCTTTCTCTGTCACAGTGAGTGAAACACAGGCTTTCTCTGTCACAGTGAGTGTAACACAGGTTCTCTGTGGCACAGTGAGTGTAACACAGGTTCTCTGTGGCACAGTGAGTGAAACACAGGCTCTCTCTGGCAGTGAGTGTAACACAGGTTCTCTGTGGCACAGTGAGTGTGACACAGGTTCTCTGTGGCACAGAGAGTGAAACACAGGCTCTCTGTGGCACAGAGAGTGAAACACAGG
>CM056377.1:12747672-12800172 GCA_029718625.1 Synaphobranchus kaupii | reverse complement strand
CCAGCCTGCAGAAAAACCCCAAGGAAAAGCAGGACATTCCTCTAATGGACATCACAGTTTACCCTGGGACAGGCCCTCTATTAGTCATGCTGGGAGAATAATGGTGTGGCCAACAGTCATGCCCAACTCACAACCACTCATTCTTGACTGGAAAGAGAGAGTAAACCGCAAAGGCCTTAAAGAAACAAAGCCACCAATCAACAGGCAAGACATCAATTAAAACGTATTAAAAACACAATGTGTACAGTACATGACAGAGAAGAGCCAGGCGTTCACATTTAGACAGTGCACATAAGGCTGTGCTGAAGGCTAACACTGAGTTGCATATACCTTTTACAAAAGTTTTACTGTACTTTTTACCACTTTTTTTACCAATTTTTTTAGGGCTTTTTAAGCTTTATTGGACCTCACATTGTATAGAGACAGGAAGAATGGGAGCGAGTGAGAAGGAAGAGACATGCGACAGAGGTCGAACCGCCGACGTCGCGGCTCGCAATCAGCATGTGGACGGTCGAGAGACCAACCTGTGCCTCTCTTTCTAATGCAACACTAAGAGCAGCAGCAGCCTCAAACAATATGAGAGCATGAGTGTGATTCGCATCAGGCCGTCGAGTGTAAAACCAGACTGTGAGTAGGAATGTTCCAGAATATATGAAGGCAGCCCGTATGCTGCAAGCGGAAACTCAATCCATTCCTTTCCTAAACTCATGAACTGATGGGTGGCCACCAATAAACCCCAGAGAGAATGATATCAGCAAATAAACTGCCTCTCACTACAGGGTTAGACACAAACAAAGACAGGACTATACAGTATAAAGCACACTGTGTGTGTGTGTGTGTGTGTGTGAGAGAGAGAGAGAGAGAGTGTGTGTGTGTGTGTGTGTGTGAGAGAGAGAGAGAGTGTGTGTGTGCGTGTGAGAGAGAGAGAGCGTGTGTGTGAAAGAGAGTGTGTGTGTGTGTGCGTGTGAGAGAGAGTGTGTGTGTGTGTGTGTGTGTGTGTGAGAGAGAGAGAGAGTGTGTGTGTGAGAGAGAGAGAGTGTGTGTGCGTGTGTGTGAGAGAGAGAGAGCGTGTGTGTGAGAGAGAGAGCATGTTTGCGTGTGAGAGAGTGTGTGTGCGTGTATGCGTGTGTGTGAAAGAGAGAGAGAGTGTGTGTGTGCGTGTGAGAGAGAGTGTGTGTGCGTGTGAGAGAGTGTGTGTGCGTGTGTGTGAGAGAGAGTGTGTGTGTGTGTGTGTGTGAGAGTGTGTGTGTGTGTGTGTGTGCATCCGCGTGAGCGTGCGTGTGTGTGTATTGGGGAGATGTATCACGCAATTATTAGGCAGCCATGCAGGGGGAAAAAAAACTCTTCCTGCTCTCAACTGGGCTTCAGGGAGTCATTTGGAACTGGTCGGTTAGGGGAGAACAAATAGACTGTCATTAAGACTGGCAACGAACCGCCTCCCCCACACCCCGGAATCAACAAATCCCAAAAAGCAAACAGGCCTGTGCATTAAGAGGCAGGATGTATTTTGATATGCCGTGCTTCTCTTTCCCAACAGTCTTTCGTTCTTCCACTCCATAACGGCGGGCCGAATTTAGCCCTCTCCAAACAGCTCCCCGGGGCGAGAGGGGAGAGCACATATAAACCGCAGATACACACACACAACTGAATCAGTTCCTTGGCCTGACGCTCCTGATAATGCGTACAGTCTTATGAAACAAAGCGCTTCACTCGTGATCTAGCTCTGAAATACAGCACCAACAGGGGATGCCTTGTGCTGGCATGGGGAGGCAGAATCAATGGCAGTAAACCTGGGGACGGGCAGCTCCCCTAGTCACCCTTAGTCATGTCAATGAGGAGGAGCCTGCTGCTGACAATGATGGAGCCTTATTACTTATAACTGTTCGGGGAGGTTGAGTGGAGAAGATGGGAGGGAGTGAGGGAAGAATAGATGGAGGGATGAAAGAAAGAGATGAAAAGGGGGATTTACCTGAGAATGGACCACTACAGAATGGAGGGAGTTTGACTTTTGGTTCAAGGGTTGGCAAAGAGTGCAGCCGCGTAAACCTGCCCAACCAGGAATACGGCTGGTGATTGCTGGATGCCTCCAGATGCATTTATTTTTTTTACATTTTTTATTCATTTGGTGTAAGCTCTCAGGGCTGGGTACATAAAGGGCATCTATCCCAGGAGCGGCAGGAACACAGTCCTGGATACACACATTTGTATGGGTACAGCTGTCATGTAAATCTAGTGAAATCCACACTTAAATCCACGGCAGCCTGCTGTGCATTACCGCAGGTGCATCTCTCATATAGCGCAATCAATCACAGTTCTCACTTTACTGTACAATCTACCTCCATGATACGCTTTCACCCAAACAGTTATGCTTTCATGAAAGACCTTTGCTCTGACATATCTGAACCCAAATTGTATAACCAACAGTGAATTACCATCTTATTTATGTCTCCAGGGACCCTTGCTGAATTTTCAGCACGGATATTTAAAGTCCATTTGGAGGAAATGCACACTGAAGGTGTCCAAAATCATAATGTCTGTTTTTCCCGATTTGGAAAACTAAAACCGCAATTGACAAATTGTGAGAGCGCACTGGAAAGTCATTTCTTATGAGGCGTGAGGGAGGGATAATTCAATTAAAAGATTAAAACGATTAAAATGAATGAAATTAAGTTCTCATATATACTTTAAAAGGCTCTGCACTGTACAAAATTGTATTATGATAACCATGAAATTGATATACATGTCTGTATCTATATGATTGTAATATGCTTTAATACTAGCTGTATTTGTTCGATGTAGCCACACACAATATTCTATGGAAATATTTGCCAATTATTATGGGTATATGCTAAAAGAAGCCACATATCTATGGGGGGAAAGAGAAATCTATATACTCCACATTTTTTTTAAATTTTATACAAAATTTGACATAAAGGTAGGTGGAGCTTTACTGTCATTGCGCTAGTGAAATTAAATGAATCCCCTGAAATTAACAGCAGCCCGTGTAAAATTCAAATTACACCTGCTTTAACGAGCGTCAGTTAAAAGGGACCACTGTAATTTCAGACTCTTCTTTCTATGAAAATTAATTGCAAAATTAATCGAGAGCAAGTGTAAAGTCATTGTGTGTGATAATTGACCATGGAGAAATCAATTATCTCTATTCTACTTGATGTTTGAAAATGAGCAGGGGGAATTAACAAAAACGAGCCGGGACACAACAGAGATCTTATGGTAAAGGGATAAAAAAAGGCAAACAGCAAAGCCTTTGAGGGTATAGACTGTGCGTATAGACCGTGGGTATAGACTGTGGGTATAGACCGTGGGTATAGACTGAGGGTATAGACTGAGTATAGACTGAGGGTATAGACCGTGGGTATAGACTGAGGGTATAGACTGTGGGTAGAGACTGAGGGCATAGACTGTGGGTACAGACTGAGGGTATAGACTGTGGGTATAGACAGGGAGATAATGAGCGTGTGCTGCTAAACAAACGCAGCCAGCACCTGGCACCCTTCTCGCCCCTTTGGACATCTTTAATGCAGAAACGCCCCAAATGACCCGCTGCTCCACAACAGGAGATAACAATTTCAACATGATTAATGCCGCACGCCAGTTCCCTGGAACTTGGCTCACTCTCCCTAATAACGCTTCAACCGTTGGGCGAGAGAAGAACTTTTTCTTGGCATCTCTCTCTCTCTCGCTCCCTCTCTGCCTCACTCATAAGAAGAGTCAACACGCGCGCAGCACACTCGCTGTGCCCCAGACGGTAATGGCGGTAGCGTAAATCAGCACCCAGCCACCCAGCCCGTAAAGGGGAATCAGATGTGCGCCTGCCTGGGCTCCTGGGTACACTGTAGGTCACTGGCTAGAAGATCAGTCAGACGAACATTCTTTACACACAGACTCAGAACGCGGAGCTCAAAGCAAAACCGACAGACGGATGCTGGCAGTCATTTCCCGACTCCCAAAACAATCAGGATGGGGTTTACTGCACCCCAGGCCACTATCCCGGCCCACACACTTCCCCCCCCCCCAGCCTCCGGACTGCTGTAAGAAAGCCAATCTTTTCATGTGGGGGGGGGGGGATATATGATGCACAGCTGCACAGAAAACAAATGCAATCATGTAGCAAAAAAATGGGGCGGGTCAGACCAACCCTAGTGTGCTGCATGTGATGGAATGCGCTACTAGGACTGGGTTGCATTAAAATTAGAATTAAATGACTTCAGTAATTGAAATACCACTCTTGGGTATTACTGTTTGCAAATGATATAAATAACGACTATTATCTGCTCTAAATATGGAAATATGCGTGTGCATGTGTGTATGAACACTCATATAGACTTAAATGAAACTATGCCAGTTTCTCTTTAAAAGTACATCTGAGAAGCCCCTCTGTATGCATTGCCTTGTCTAGTCATGATAAGTAATAACATGAGATGCACATAAGCCCAAGTACATCTGAGATGCACATAAGCCCAAGTACATCTGAGATGCACATAAGAAAGTCTGATGACCAGAACAGGCCATTCAACCCACCTGGGGTCATTATTTTAATAATATAACGGGGTGAAGTGTCATTTTCTCAGCAGAATATTGGGAAGACACATGATCACCTGTGTCCAGGACAAAGACTGGAGACAGAAATCTGCTAAATTGACTCTAATGACAGTGAGCTAACATGTCCTCTTTTTTGCCGTAACTCTTACGCTTACTGGCAGCAGTGGGACACCCAACCATCTTGGCCATGGGGTTTACACTTACACTGAATACGACAACTCAACATGGAGCAAAAACATACCGATGTCCATTTCCCAACCCATGCACACACACACACACACACACACACACACAGACACACACTACCATTCAAATACGCGATGATTTAACCTTCATATTCAAACAGGACCAGCTCAACACAACGTGGAGTGTACAGTACCTAGGGGAATCCGGCTTGGAATCGGCATGGCACTTCCCAAACGGAAGGCGGCTCTTCCTCTCTTTGGGCTTGGAGGCTGGCTGGCAGGAGCGCGAGAGAGGCAGGTCAAGTTGCTGGCAGCGGGACATGGCGAGTTAAGTGGGTGGGCTGTGCTATCTATTCCTACGTCCACAGGCCCCGGTGGCTCCCTGGAGTCTGGGCTACTAATGGGACTGCCCTCCTCTTCCCAGCCCAGGCCTGGCTCCAGCAGGTGCTGGCTATAGAAAGGCCCGCCTTGTAACTGTAACCAGGGGCCGGGTTTATAAAAAGCCACATGTCTCATCTTATAGAATCCCATGGATCCGAATACAGGTCATGTTTGCGGCGTTCCTCTGAGCAGATGCCGGTACAAAATCACTGCATTGTTCCAGGGCTGATAAATGGGTTGGCTTTTTGGGATTCCCGCTGCAGACCCAGTTTTGTTTTGCTTTTGTTTGTCCTGAAGACAGGGTGTGGTTAATCCTTTAGGTCCACAGGCCAGCAGTTTGTCACACAACCACAGTCCGTCCCATCCGCTTTCAATTAATCACGCCACCATTGTTTTGTCCAATGTCTGGTACAATGTCTGACTACAAATACCGACAGTATAATCGGCAAACAAGTTCCACGGTTCCTACAGACAGACGTACTTTATTCATGATGGTACAGTAGATAGGTAATTATCTGACAGGATGGGATCAGAAATGTCACATTAACAATCTCCCTGGGAGACTAAGGGGCTCTAGGTCCACAAATGCCACCCGCTGTCCAAGCCCCCAAAACCCGTACACCCAGCCAAACCCCCCACCTCCCCGCGTGAAAATTTGTGGTCAGCTCCACAACACAAGCTAGTTCTGCCTGTGATGTCACTCCACCATGTGCCAAACCAGATTCCTCCATAGTATATTTACAATGCTTTGCTGGCCTTGTGCTCCAATTCTGGCCCACTACCACACCCCCCCCCCCCCCCCCCTCCCCCACGACACCTGTCCCTGGCCGCTTTGGGAAAATTCCCAGGGGCTCTGAGAGGAATTGGAGGGCAGCTGTGTCTCCCTCCATCTGAGCTGGGTCTGTGGCCTTGGGCCTCTAACACAGTACTGTCCGACACGGGCCCTGGCAATAGTGAGGGCTCAGCACAGAGCCAGAATGCAGAGCCAGACCCTACATAACTGCTACATGATACTAGCCAAGGAATGCCCCCAATGTCTGGCATTTTACCATTCTTTCAGATGCCCCTCTGCCTGGATTGTCTGTTTGCAACAAAGGAATATTGCAGTGTTCTGTTGTATCCGATTACACAGCTACGATTCATGTCAACATGGTCACATAGTTCACCTCTACAGACATTCTTGTATTTAATTCATATGACTATTTTATCTTGCAACAGACAACAATGCACCGTCATGTATTGTTCAGGAAAATTTGCTCATTTACAATTTTTTTTACAACTACTACCTTCGCATCTGAAACTAAAATATTTAATTTAGTCTAGTATTTCTAGTGATTATTTCTGACACCAAAAGTTTAGTGACATCGCAATGCCTAGAACAATCTAAGATAAGTAATCGACGCTTTAAACAGAACCAAACGATACTCATCAGATGCTTTCAAGTGACCTTAAAGATCAGTTATAAGATAAAGATGATGATTACGATCAGCGATTGTTAATAGCTTTCAGTTCTACCCTGAGGGTCTCATTTGTACGGTATCTTCCACTCTCTGGATTCTGACAACCAGTATCTAAACTCTGAAATGTGAAAATGTTAAACACATTTTTTATTTTTTTTAAAATCAATAGTCATGCCAACTGTAAGGCAATAACTACAAGGCTGCGTGCTTTCGTTGACTCAGCCAAACCACAAGACTGACTCTCAATCTGCAGAAGGGCGGGGGCGGGGGGGGGCGGCGGGGGTTGTTCTACCTGGACTGCATGTCTTGTGTTTTTTGGTGGGTGGCTGGCGCCGCCCCGGAGGACTGATGGGTGACCCGCTGCTGCAGCTCCACGAGGGACTGGTAGTACTGTTGCTGCTGCTGCTGCTGCTGCTTGTACCGGGACAGGATGAAGAACAGCCCCAGGATGGTCTTCAGATTCCCATTCCGAATTTCTGTGGAAGGGCGAAGCACGGCACGTGAGCATGAAGAAACGCACACACACGCACACGCACACGCACACTCACACGCACACTCACACGCACAACATTATAACCCAAAAAAAAACGTTTTTGTTTAGATGACAGTGGTCTGGTTTCCCCACTTATCAAGGGTGCTCAATCACACAGTTCATTGCATAATTGTGTCTGGCTGCCAGCATTTCAGAGAATGCATGTGCTTATGCTCACCCTGCAGAGCTGACTGAGGATAGGATTGTTTCAGAGGGACAGTCCAGCAATTACTCTGCACTGGTTAGAATAACCGTGGAATAAAAATGTTCCAAAAAAATTTAAATAATAATATTTATAATATCATTTATTCAATAAATAAAAGAATGTGTCACTACAGGGAGGTCAACACCACACAGACACGTTAGCCTCCTCTCATCAGCTATTGTACAAAATGTGCATCTTTTACAATCAAGGATGATAATCAGTGGGAGAGGTGAAGGGTATGCTGTGGAAACAAATATAATTTTTTAAAATAACTAAAGATGAAAAAAAAACAGTTTTCCTCTATAAACACTTAAAATAAAGCACAGCCATTTGAAAGATTACCCTTTATATAGCTCAAGCGGTTTCTTTTCAGTAACCTGTGGTTTTTATAGTGTGAAAGTGGTGAGTGCTCTTTAGGGCTTTGGTTTCTAATTCCTGGTAACAATCATTTATATTGCACATTATAAAAGGAAAATGTACTTTCGTTTCCAAAAGCTATGCTTCAACCGAAATATTTCCATTAAACATGGGTTAGTTTAAAGTTTGCAAGACAGAAAACCATGCAAATATAGTTTGCTAGAGATCCACATTTGTGCTGTTCACAATCAAGTTGTTGATTGAAATATAAATAGAGATAAACCTACAGGCACATAATGTTGGGCATATTCTCTGAATGGCTGCATTTGTTTTGCCAAAATGTGAATAGCTGTTTTCTCCTGGAAAAAAAGTTTTTAATAGATACTGATAAATCTCCCCATAGGCAAAGGTCACAGGCCCAAACTAGACAAAAAATATATATATATTTGAAGAGACCTACAGAACAACTGACGACTGTTTGACCTTAAATTTGCATAGTGACGCATCATAACAACACGCAAATAAAAATGGTCCTCATATTAAGACATATAAATCTGAAATGTGGCTTCATTAAATATTCTCCATTTTGGCTCTCTTACCAGCCCCAGAAGGTTTGCAGGGGCTGTCCAGCCAGGGAGATACAGACAAAGCATTCAGGAAAGTCCCCACAGAGAGACCGCTCTCTGCCATTCCCCACCCCCAATGCATCTTTTTTCAGGATTTTAATCTCCGCAATGGTCTGATCTGGGTCTTAGCTAAAGGACCAAACCCCCAGACTTTAAGAAGTAAAGAAAGGGCAGACATGCTGGCTTCAAAAGTTGGGGTACGCTTGTGTGACTGCAGTCGCTTGGATCCGCGCTCATTCACGAGAACACATTCGCTCAGTCACAAGGTTCCACCAGCAAAGTGGGAAATAAGACGTCACGGCTGTAACTCACACGCCGTGTCCACGTATTGGCGGTAACTCACACGCCGTGTCCACGTGTTCTAAGAAGTGGGCCGTTGTTCCGCTTCCCCAGAAAGGAAACTTCCAGAAGCGTCAGCCTCACAATGTCATTCGCAAGGCATGATGAATTTGAACATTCCTCTGACACTTTCATTCACTGACTTGAAATATTGATTCTGTGCAATGTGTTGACAGTAATTGATCATTGGAGGAAAGAAGAAAAAAAAACACATTATGTACTGTGCACTTTTTAATGGTCAGCCATATTTGCATGTTTGCAAATGCTATGTATTCCCTGGAGATGCTGAAAATTATACATGAGCCATGAGGGCATGTGTCAGAGATTAAAGGCAAATGAGTTTTACATCTGAGTGTATTTGCTTTAGAATAGACTGCACTACCTTACAAGACCATGTACATTTAACCATTGTATATTGGAAAGAAGGCATTTCAGTTAATCCTTTAATCTAGCAATGTGAATTCTGCTAAAACAAACTCCATGTTTTAATATACTAAAACAACTTTTTGATGCAGTTGCAGAATTTATGTAAACCAATGATCAAGTTTTTAAAATCATTTCCTGAATTTAACAGCATAAATAATACGGTGTGATATCAGTCTCTATGGTGTGATATCAATATGTACAGTGTAATATCAGTCTCTATGGTGTGATATCAGGCTCTACAATGTGATATCAGTCTCTATAGTGTGATATCAATCTCTACAGTGTAATATCAGTCTCTATGGTGTGATATCAGGATCTACAGTGTGATATCAGTCTCTATGGTGTGTTGGATTACAAAGGAGTTTCATAAAAATCTGATTAAGTTAAGAGCAACGTCAAACACACATGGACTTTGACAAAAAAACACAGCCAATGCCTCATAGCACAGATCTGGCAGCAGTGCGGTTAATAAGATTTAGAGATCATTACAATGGGCTTGACTTCCTGGAAAAAACCTCTAAACTCCAAGAACATCAAACTTTGCCTTCCTTGGCTTGTTTTCATGGGTCATAAAATTCTGAACAATGATATTCAGACCTTGAAAGCCAGAGTGTGGATGCTAACAGCTAGTTCAATAAAGTCTGTTCCTTACAGGTTTGGAAAAAGCATATTCACTCCACATAGGGCCCTGCTACAAAGACACTTCCACAAAGGGCGTGACTGTGACCGCAGTACAGACTTCATATTTAAAGACTGCCGTTATAATCCAGGACTGCAAATTTACTTTGCTTTTTTTTTGGGGTGCAACATACAGTAATTTAGAAGTGTGGCTTGTTGGGTGGGCAAAACGGCACACGCTAGAAAAGTGAGAGGCCAGGGATGCACTTAAGTGCTCTCATTTTGGGATAAATTTAATAGCCAATGGCCAGTTGAAGCCACACACAAGCCTTAAATTAGACATGAATCCTAAACCTGGGGGGGGGTCCTGCACAGACAGGCAGCTCATCCTCCTAAAACCCGGAAATTTATTTTTAATCCCTGGAGGGGAAGCAAGTCTCCGGCCTTAATCTCAAGAACCACATATTATTCTACTATGCTGAAACCTACACTACAAGGGACATTCGATAAAGATAAAACAAGTCATATTTTTGAAAATATCTTCACCGCAACATGTTTTTTGTCATCCAAGACACTTGTATTATGTAAAAAACAAAAACAATTATATACTTTAAAAAAAATTGTGCCGGATCTCAGGAGGATTTGAGACCACCATGTGTGCAGGAAGGACTGAAGCAGGATGGGAGGAGTAGTGGTACAGTGATGATCACTTTACACTTTAAATCCTTCCACAGTACAAGTGCCAATCTAGGGTCCAGTTCATATTTTTTGGTTATAATGGACATGGTTAGGATATGGGAGAGGGGGAAACCAATCCCAGATCAGCACGCTCTATTATTTGAAGTTATATTTTTATAGCACAGTGTAGAGAGACTGGAAGAATGGGGAGCGAGAGAGAGGAAGAGACATGCGACGAAGTTCCCACGGCCGGATTCGAACCGCCGACGTCGCTGTAAGAGCATGCGGACGGTGCTCTTACAGGCTGCGGCATCGAGACACCCCTTTAACTTTACACATTAAAGCCTTCCACAATACAAGGGCCAATTTTGCCTTTTTTGCTCATAATGGACATGGTTAGACGATGGAGACAGGGGGAAACTGATCCCAGATCAGCATGCTCTATGAGTACAGGCCTGGGGTTCCTGCAGGCTGGGATGTACGTATGCAGACGTGATTGTGAGTAGGGGCTCTCCTCCACACTGACAGAGATCTCATTTCCTTGCATCGTTTGAAAGTCAGTCTGATGCAAACAGCCAAATCACTTCAGCCTGCAGAAGAGGGCGGTGAAGTTCATCTAAGGAAATCGTCTATATATAAAGACAGCGATTATCTGATGAAACCGCACAGAAATCTTCAGATTTTGACTGTGATACTAACAGAGCAGAAACAGTCTGCGATTAACAGTCTAACCAGTCAACGTGTGCTTTGTGGTTTATGACACACTGTTCATGATTCGCATATGTGGAAGGACCCAATCTCGCTCTGCTGTTGGAAGGTGAGAATTGTCTCATTCAAAAAAGAGAGAGTTTATTGTCAAGGGACCTCTTGGTTAAATAAAGGTTAAATAATTTTTTTTTTTTTAAATATATATATATATTTATGTCCAATAAGAGTAGGACCATTATGCCAGGTTTTGAATGGCTATCAATAATAAGCCATAAAAGAGTGTTTCTGAGTACAATCCGGCATCATTTCCTGTTTTTTTTTTTTTCATGTGCATCATGGCTGGTGACAGCAAGCACCCATCAACAAACAGCAGCGTACAGCAGCACTGGAATTCAATGAAAATGCTCTCTTACCTTCAGCGGAGAGACCCTGTACGTTCAATCCTCTGGCTTCCAGGAAACTGAGGCAGGCGTCCACGTTCTCGATCTGAAAAAAAGGAGCGAGAGACAGGGTGCTCAGCGGGGAGAGAGAGAGGGGGCCGCAGAAGAACACAGGCGCGATGAATACCTCACATTCACGGCCGTCTGTCCGACCGCACTGAGCGCAGCGTTTAGCGGGCATGATTAGCGCTAATTGCCTCCTCGCCCATATAAAGCGGCCATTGTCCACTTGCTGTTCGACCCCCCGCGACCCCGGGGGAGGGAGTGGGGGGGGGAGGGGGGTTGCCCCCGCACGGCGGCGGCGTGGCGTAAACCTCGCATGACCCACCTCCACGGGATCTCGCGGGCAGGCGGAGAAAGGCCCGACTCCGGGACAGAGCCGCCCCCGGCACGCGCAACCAGAGGAATGCGAAGCGCCGTAACAAACCGCAGCCTTGTGGATGACCGAGCGCTGGACTATGAGACGTCTCTGACCTTTTGAAGGAACGGAGGCAGCGGGCAGCAGCTCGCTCATCTGCATAGAAAGAGCTTAGGGGCTAGTGTAACTGAGGAGGCCTTTCACGCGGTCACTATAGGGCAACTGTGCTGCACTGCACGCCGGCCAGCCGCCCAGTTCCCCCTTTGGTCAGACAGCCGTAAAACTCCCACTCAGCACACTCTCCGTCACCTCGCAGCGGGGGGGGGGAAGGGGGGGTCTGTCATGGGACTGTGACAGCCCTGTGCCTTGTGTACGTCAGACACGCTGAGCATCCACAAAGGGATATTAATGTCGGTGAGATTTTGGTTTCCTGCAGTTTCGACTGGTTCAAATGATGATAGCTGAGGGCATTATGTTATAGGACAATGACTGAGTTGGCTCTGATCGCTGGCTCAGGTTGGAGGCCCACCTATCATGATGTGTCAGAAGTAGTATCCAATCATGCCACATGTTTATCTCCACTTGCATGCCACACCACTGACATATTCTCTGACCGCTGACTCTGTAGAGTCCCGTCTGAGAAGCGGCATGATTTGCTGCTTGACGTACAGATGTAAGTGTGTCTGGATTGAATGAATCAGGGCTGCTGTCCTTAGGGCAGAATAAACGAGTGTTTACACTGCTTATCCTAACAGAATGGTCCCCATAATCCCCACATCTGGCCCTAGAGCAGAGTGTGTGAAAAATCAACATGAAGACGTGCTTTATGGAGGGGGGGGGGCATGCTCTTCTGAACATGTGGTTCTGTCCGCAAGCGCGCACGCACATGTGCAGCCGACCTATCCCGCCACCAACCGTACCCATCGCCTTCAATCCTCAAGGAGATCAAACTGTTCAAGCGTCTTTGAGTACCCAGAAAAGCGCTATATAAGTCCAATGTATTATTATTATTAAGGCCCTCCATGCACACCCACTGACCGTCCCCGCCCCATCCTGTAGCTCCCGTTTGGCTGGAGGGAATATTTCGGATACAATTTTCCATAACGGAAATTTTTTTTTTAATAAAAAAAAAAAAATTGAACGAGCCCTGCTGGACAGTATAGGAAACGATAATAAGGAATAATGATCTGTGAGGGATATAAATACATTACTGTAGAATAAACACACATGAGATGTAATCAAACAAACCTCATCCGTCCCTGCTCCACTTCCAGAGCATGTGCATTAATTACATTTTTAATTACTATTCTCAAATATTTACAGAAATAATATCCCTGAATCCAACTGCCGGGCATCTGTTCCCAATGTTGATGCTTGAAGAATGCACAAATCAGTAATTAAATATCAAATGAGTGACAGATGCAAGGGAAGCACCACCTTCTATGTGTTTGAGCGTGAGCACGTACACACTGTCAGTAGTGTGTGTGTGTGTGTGTGTGTGTGTGTGTGTGTCTGTGTTTGTGTCTGTGTGTGTACAAACTGGGGTTTGGGAGACACTTCAAATTCCTTCAGTTTATACAGTTCTCCTATATCTCTACAACAGAATTATACAAAAGCAGTGACATTCTACTTTCAATTAAAATCCTTAAACCTGAAAATAAAATGCAAGTCAATTACATTTTTTTGGATTTCTTTTTAAAGAGGCAATTTTGTTGATGAGGTGCATGCACAGGCTCTTTAAATGCAGCACAGGCTCTTTAAATGCAGCGCAGGCTCCCCATGAAGAGATCAAACTGTTCCCCACGCACTCATAAATCATAAGAGTTCCAAACACAAGCATAGGACAGGAAAGCCCCCAAATGCCCAATAACTCAAAGACGCAATTAACTCTTCCTCGCGCTGGTCTCCCGTTCTAACTTTTAAATAAACTGCACAATGCTGCCGTTTGCACAAAGATTCATTGCAGCGAAGGCTATATTGCATTATTTATTTTCTGTCTGAGTTTTTGAGACAACTTCAACAACGGCCACTGGAGTGGATAAGTGTTAATGACTCGCTGCGCTGCGTCATATAAACCGTCGTTTAAGTCGCTGGGTTTTTCTTTTTATCTTGTGGGAGTTTTGGGAGAAATTCAGCAGGCCACAAGTTCCACTGCAATCATTAGAGTAGGAGTGTTTTCCAGCTATGTCATTGAACGTAATTCAGAAAGGAAAATATCCGATAAGGGATAATGGTTAATTATAACCATTACAGCTGGTTAAATTTATTTGAATATCATGATTTTACTTGCTGAAGTTCATTGTACTTTCAGTCATAATCTAATATATAATAACCAAGCTGCATGAAAGGACACTATTAGCTGGATATAGTTCTCATTTGTCTGATGCTACATCTCTTCTAAGAGTATCAAACACTCAAAGCTGCAACTGAACACCAACAGGAATTTTCAGGTAAAAAAATTAACAAATGATGTGTCACTTAATTCTCAAACCGTTCTAAAGAAAATAAATACCATGTGTACTGCAGCCCCCTCCTAAAGGAAACCCTGAAACATGTGTAGGAGCCATTTAGTTTGATTCATGAATAGAAATCTCGCTTCCTCAGTTGCGTACTGTCAATGTGTTTCTCCCGAGCCGTTACACTGCAAGGAAGTGGACCAGTGTGCCCATGTGCACAACTTCCTGTGCTTCCCACCACGCGGTTCCCACAGAAACGCTGCGCTAACGTTGCAGCAGCCTCACCACTCAGCTGCAGACGTAGCATCAAGGCATACGCTGTACTTAATGCAATGCTTTACTGCATTGGGGGTTGGAACCCAGAACCCCATCATGGGATGCTTCCCAGAGCAAAACATTCTGGGGAGAGGGGAGGGGGGAGGGGGGGTGTTGTCGGAGACACACAGCAGATGAGCATGTGGCTTAATTCCATGAAGCCTTGTAGCCGTTTACACCTAATTAGCAGCCAAGCTATTTCTGCTCATGCCGTGCGTCTCTGAACTGCTTTACACCATGACCAGGAAGCCCCTGGCTTCCATCGCTGTTCTCCTGCCTGAGCCAGACACACAGGGACTTTGAAGTCCAAATGCTAACAGATCTTCTGCAAGTAAAGAGGATGCAGCTGAGCCAGACACTCGATGCAGACAGGGGTACGACTGCATGGTCTCGGGGGGGGCGTGTGCTAATCAGCTGACCAATCAGAGAGCTCTGCAGGTTGGTGAGCGCTGAGGAAGACTTTCAGGAAACATGGCGTGTCACAAAACTTCCCGCCGGCACACAGGTGGCCGTGGGCTGCTCGTGGTTGAGGCTGCCAGGCACTGTGTGTCACTGAAGTCCAATGGCAAGCCCAAAAAACACAAGGCTGGCTGTTTTCTGTTTGTTTTAATTTATTTTTGTACACTACAGTAATGTTAAAGATGGGCAGCTTATGGGCAGAAAGTAATAAATAGCAGACTGCATTCTGCTTGGGTTGTTGAGGGGGGGCTCTCACCCAAGAAAACCCTGGCAGTATAAAGAAGTTCCAAAGAGGCTCCCAAAAGTCCCTTATTAATAAACCTCTGCTGGAAATAGACAGAAGATGCTGCACTGCTGCAGTGTTCTTTCCAGCTCAATGGCTCAATGGTTACCACACTTACACCGTCTCCACCCACTCCAACACCGCAACACACTATGCACCTCTACCCTCTCTCACACCACACACACTATGCACCTCTACCCTCTCTCACACCGCACACACTATGCACCTCTACCCTCTCTCACACCACACACACACAGCATGTACCTCTACCCTCTCTCACACCACACACACTATGCACCTCTACCCTCTCTCACACCACACACACACAGCATGTACCTCTACCCTCTCTCACACCACACACACTATGCACCTCTACCCTCTCTCACACCACACACACTATGCACCTCTACCCTCTCTCACACCACACACACTATGCACCTCTACCCTCTCTCACACCACACACACTATGCACCTCTACCCTCTCTCACACCACACACACTATGCACCTCTACCCTCTCTCACACCACACACACTATGCACCTCTACCCTCTCTCACACCACACACACACAGCATGTACCTCTACCCTCTCTCACACCACACACACTATGCACCTCTACCCTCTCTCACACCACACACACTATGCACCTCTACCCTCTCTCACACCACACACACTATGCACCTCTACCCTCTCTCACACCACACACACTATGCACCTCTACCCTCTCTCACACCACACACACTATGCACCTCCACCCTCTCTCACACCACACACACTATGCACCTCCACCCTCTCTCACACCACACACACAGCATGCACCTCTACCCTCTCTCCCACCACACACACACAGCATGTACCTCTACCCTCTCTCACACCACACACACAGCATGCACCTCTACCCTCTCTCCCACCACACACACACAGCATGCACCTCTACCCTCTCTCCCACCACACACACACAGCATGCACCTCTACCCTCTCTCACACCGCACACACACAGCATGCACCTCTACCCTCTCTCCCACCACACACACACAGCATGTACCTCTACCCTCGCTCACACCACACCCACTATGCACCTCTACCCTCTCTCACACCACACACACACAGCATGTACCTCTACCCTCTCTCACACCACACACACACAGCATGTACCTCTACCCTCTCTCACACCACACACACACTATGCACCTCTACCCTCTCTCACACACACACACTATGCACCTCTACCCTCTCTCACACCACACCCACACACAGCATGTACCTCTACCCTCTCTCACACACACAGCATGCACCTCTACCCTCTCTCACACCACACCCACACAGCATGTACCTCTACCCTCTCTCACACCACACACACTATGCACCTCTACCCTCTCTCACACCACACACACTATGCACCTCTACCCTCTCTCACACCACACACACACAGCATGTACCTCTACCCTCTCTCACACCACACCCACACAGCATGTACCTCTACCCTCTCTCACACCACACCCACACAGCATGTACCTCTACCCTCTCTCACACCACACCCACACAGCATGTACCTCTACCCTCTCTCACACCACACCCACACAGCATGTACCTCTACCCTCTCTCACACCACACCCACACAGCATGCACCTCTACCCTCTCTCACACCACACCCACACAGCATGCACCTCTACCCTCTCTCACACCACACCCACACAGCATGTACCTCTACCCTCTCTCACACCACACCCACACAGCATGTACCTCTACCCTCTCTCACACCACACACACACAGCATGTACCTCTACCCTCTCTCACACCACACCCACACAGCATGTACCTCTACCCTCTCTCACACCACACACACACAGCATGCACCTCTACCCTCTCTCACACCACACACACACTATGCACCTCTACCCTCTCTCACACCACACACACTATGCACCTCTACCCTCTCTCACACCACACACACTATGCACCTCTACCCTCTCTCACACCACACACACACAGCATGCACCTCTACCCTCTCTCACACCACACACACACAGCATGCACCTCTACCCTCTCTCACACCACACCCACACAGCATGTACCTCTACCCTCTCTCTCACACACACTATGCACCTCTACCCTCTCTCACACACACACACACAGCATGCACCTCTACCCTCTCTCACACCGCACACACAGCATGCACCTCTACCCTCTCTCACACCACACACACAGCATGCACCTCTACCCTCTCTCACACACACAGCATGCACTTCTACCCTCTCTCACACCACACACACAGCATGCACCTCTACCCTCTCTCACACACACACATACAGCATGCACCTCTACCCTCTCTCACACCACACACACAGCATGCACCTCTACCCTCTCTCACACCACACACACAGCATGCACCTCTTCCCTCTCTCACACCACACACACAGCTGTGACTCATATAATTACACTGTGGGGACAATCTCTCTAAATAAACAACTTCCCACCATGAGATGCATTCCTCTGATATTATTTTCCATGAGACTCTATCTCTCCCTCTCTCATTTTATCTTTTCACATGCTGGTAGACTGCTCTGCTGTTCCTCTGAAACTGCTTATTGATTTCCAGCTAGCTCTACTGACTCTACAGCAGTTCCAGAAAGCCCATTATTCTCCCTGTATTTAAAGAGTGACTTTGCCAACAAATAAATCAGAGTGATGAACACATGCACGTTTCCCCATTGGATGGGTATTGGCAGGAACCTTTAAAGAAGATGCTGAAAACAGGAGCAGGGGGTCCCCCATGAAGAAGAATGTGAAGCGTGTGAAGAAACCGCAAGAACTTCAATCGTGTTTAAGGACCTGAGAACCATGAGTTTATACAATTTACGTCATGCAACACTACCTTAAGGATACAGGAATCCTAATCAGCCTGTGTTTTGCACAAAGTTTTGTTGAGGATTTGTGCGCATCCCAAATGAACGCGATAGTTTATATGAACGGAACATGAATGTGTTCCCCATGAGCCCAGGCTGGGCCCGGTAGCTATGACATCACAGGTTCCACACACAGGTGTGCAGTACACACTGGGTTCATCCCAGCACAGACAGACTGGGCTTAAGAGAGTCAGGATTAATTAGGCTATCTCTGGGTGTGCTCCATGTAATTCTTGTTAATCTCTTTATTGCGTGAATAAACTACTGTTTGTATCCATGTGTATACATACTGTATATAAATTCAAATATTAGTAAAATATGCCCTCTAGAACATACTTTTCTTCTAGGTAATGGGAAAGTCTATTTGCAGGAGATACCAGAGAAGGGCTCTGTTCTCACTTTTGACAGCATTTCATCCAGTAATTTGTTCAGACAATAAAGCATATGGCTGCTGTCTGGCTCATCCTGCTACTACACAGTTGGGTCCGTGAGTACAATTAACGCTTCAGAAAAAAAGCCACCATTCAAAACAAACAAACAAATTTTGAGTCAGTAAAGGAGAAAGAGAGGTTTTAATGAAAGCCTTACAGGCCAGTTGTTTAAAAACAGTTTGAATAAGCAGCTGTCGATGGGCTCACAAAACGGTCCAGTCTGGAGAAGCAAACCTCTGCAAATTCAAACCATGTTCCCTTTGACCTCACATGAACCAAAAACACCTTCCCTTTTATATTCATCCACCCACCCCAAGCCTTGTGCTTCAAGGTATCACACGTGAACGGACCAGAGAGAACAAGGTTTAGCTCTGCGGCCTTTGTGGTCAAACAACATTAACGCTGCCACATTATATTGTGGGTTAAATGAGGGGAGACTGGCAACAAGCCTGTGACGGAAACTCTGGATGAAAACCGAGTCCGTTGTGCCCAAGGGCATGGAGAGACATTCCCATCGGGAATGGGAATGCTGCGGAACGAGAGTGGGGAAGGTGTTTGGGAAGCACCTAGCTGTATGGAGTGGAGGGGTGGCTTTTCACGGTGGATGGAAAGAAATTGTCATTTTATTCCTGCAAATAATTTTATGATGTCTGTGTTTATTTGTAATCATTATCCTTTGTTGGAAAACCATTTGAGTGCCATGTGTGAAAAGCAGCTGTTCAATAAAGTTTATAATTACGATTATCACCACAGACCAGCTCTCCTAAGCCAGGCCCCTGCATTGCTAGTCCCCCACCTTGAGTGTCTTAACCCAACGCATTCAACTTTTAGAAGTAAAAATGGAAAAGCAGCAATAAAAAAATAACCCTCCGTTACGCAATCGGTACGTGTTCTTTTGAAGTTCTCTGTGGTTTCTTAATCAAGCCCTTAATTAAACAGCTTTGCAGTCGGGGCTTTGTTTTGTGCTGAATGCTGGGTTTTTGTGGTTGTGACTGTACCGTGTTTCTGAGATGTTTTTCGCCCGCTTCAGAGCGCCTCCTGAAAGGCGATTATAAAACGCTCTGGTGTTCCAAGTCTAGAAATCAATGCCGCTGAAATGTATCAAATGAAAAGCAAGGGGCTGCCCGTCCGCAAGCATTGGCGTGGGCTCTTTACCGCACACCAGATAAACAACATTCTCAACAGGGTCATTTTATATCAAATCAATTTCCCCTTTTCAATTAAATTTCCATAAATATTTGAGCATGAGGAGAAATGGTTACACTGTGGTTTGTGGACCTGAATGACAAACCATTCAGGAGAACCATTCAAAGTTTACAAATCCTCCCCTCCACCCCACAATACCATAAAGCATCCATTTCCTCATGACTCACAAACACAGCATGATTTCTAAATTGTTTTGTAGCCTAGAAATGGATTGGCCAAATACATTTACTAGTTCTAAAAAAAACAAGTTAGGAAAATGAAGTCTTTTTCTGTCCCTTGACCTCAATCATCTCCAAAAGGCACAAACTCTAATTTGGTTTTCTATTTTTGCATATGTTATAGCTTAAAGCTTCGTTTACATCTGCTGAAGTCTTTGTGTGTCGTGCCTGCAATTGGCTAAGGCATCGCGTACGCTTGAACGCAGGGTGCCAGATAAATATTGTTAAAGATACTTTTAAAATAAAAAAGGGGCGAGGTCACGATGAGGTCACAATATGATTGATGCGATATGGAACGAGAGCCACCAAGGAATCACAGTATCATGATAAATAAATAAACTGGTATAATATGAAGTAATGAAATTAATCGCATTAATCCCTTCCTTTGATTTCCTCCTGGATGCTTTTTTTTTTTTTTTTACACCTTGATCAATATGCATCCGAGGTCTGGAGAGCCGTCTGCAGCACCTTCATACACACGGTTTTCAACAATTAAGGGTCCCAGCAAGACTCCAGACGTACCAGCTGCGGGCTCTTTTTGGGGAAGGCGTGCTCGGAATGCGAACGCTCGGAATGCGACCCGGAATCACAGCCATCCTGCACATGCAAGTTATCCAAGTCGCTGCAAAACGAGTCAACTGGACTAACCTGCCCCCCTACATAACCACGCTGTGGCAGCACTGTGGGCTAGCTATGAGAGCCTGTGGCTCAGTGTTTTGCGGGGACTGCTCAGGAGGTTAATTAACTCCCCAGAGAGAAATCAAGTCAATGGAAGTTTATGTATTTATGTACTTATCTAATACACAGTCACACTAGTGTTAATTCAGACCACCACAGAAACGTTTACTTTATATAGCGGTAATTAACAGTATGTGTCTGTTCCAATCAGTAAGATCACTTGAAATTATCTTTACCATTATTTCTTACACTTATTATCTAATATGCCTCATATACCTCCTTCCTTCATATGAGTTTCTCTCTCTCACTCTCTCTCTCTCTTACACACACACACACACACACACACACACACACACACACACACACACACACACACACACACAGACTCTTCTTAAAGCACCTATAAAACTGAAGGTGCAAACAGAGAAACGCCAGTGTGGCGTTCCTCTGTTTGCACCTTCAGTTTTATAGGTGCTTTACGAAGAGTCTGTGGGTGTGTGTGTGTGTGTGTGTGTGTGTGTGTGTGTAAGAGAGAGAGAGAGTGAGAGAGAGAAACTCATATGAAGGAAGGAGGTATATGAGGCATATTAGATAATAAGTGTAAGAAATAATGGTAAAAATAATTTCAAGTTATCTTACTGATTGGAACAGACACATACTGTTGTAGCTGAGGAGCTATATAGCTGGTGGTGAATTACCGCTAAATAAAGTAAACATTTCTATGGTGGTCTGAATTAACACTAGTGTGACTGTGCACTAGATAAGTACATAAATACATAAACTTTCACTGACACACCTTTACCTGAGCCCTGCACCACACCAATGCTGCCCTCTGCTGAGCCTGTATGAGGTCTGCAGGCCAGCCGATCCCGCAGCATAGCCACACAAGCACTACTGCAGCCTCAGTCATAATCCATCAGGGCACAGCGGGCTTCCCAGCCTGCACCGGCCTGGATCTGCCCTGGCTCTGATCTATCCGAGCATTTCATACTCACAGAAATACTGCATCTGCATTGCAAGGGATTTAACTAACTTTTATCCAAAGCAAGGTGCTTCAATATTCACAATCACAGGCAGAATGCCTTCTTAAAACATCACTTCGTAACACTAGAACGCAGTCGTACAACACACTCCAACGCAAATCACTGAACCGGCATGCGCAGCCTAATCTTCACGCGATCTGAGAATAAACCATTTTGACTGTGAAAAACTGCTGACTTACCATCTGAGACTGACTCCTGGGGCAGCCATTGATGTCCTCCACCTTCTCATTAGCTGGAGGAGGGAAGAGAGAGAGAGAGAGAGAGAGAGAGAGAGAGAGAAGAGGGAGGGATGTGAACAGGGAAGGCTGAGCCGCAGAGCAAGCGTCGCGGCGGGGAAATAAGAATCCAGCTAAAGCAACCGGCCAACAGCCTCTGCTAATTCACCAGCCTCTGCCAAATCAGCACTGACACCCAGCCCAGGGCTGCTGTCTGTCTGAGGGCCGGGGAAGAAGGAGGGAAAAGAGAGGGAGGAGAGGAGGAGGAGAGAGAGAGGGAGAGGAGGAGGAGAGGGAGCGGGAGAGGGAAGGAGACACAGGCCACTGTGGGCTTGCTGGAAAGCACACACATGGGACACATATGCTTTAATAGAGCATAAATACTTTACAATCAGAGGCTGTATGTGCCGAGGTCACAGCTTTCTCTGGAGAGGAGCAACAGAACTGCGAATGTCGAGAGAGCTGTGTCTGAATGTCAGGGCTTCACTGTGTTTAACAGCAGCCGCAGATATCATCTGTGTGTGTGTGTGTGTGTGTGTGTGTGTGTGCATGTGCGCAGGTACAGTATTCTCTCACCTATGATCTGGATGATTTCTGCCAGCAGAACTCCATCCGTGATGTCCTGGGTCAGGTCCTTAATGAGGCGCGGGCACCCAGACTTGGCCAGATAGTGATTGGCCCAATCAGTGTAGATCTGCAGGGAGAGGGAGGGGAGAAAGGAGTGAGGAACAGAAACCGCAATACATGAGAGAAAACGAGAGAGAGGGAGAGAGAGAATGAGAGAGAGGGAGAGAGAGAGAGAATGAGAGAGAGAGAGAGAGGGAGAGAGAGAATGAGAGAGAGTGAGGGAGAGGGAGAAAGAGATAGAGACAGACAGAGAGAGAGAAAAGCACAGAGACATATAGACATAGAGATACAGAGAGAGAGAGATACAGAGACACATAGAGACATAGAGAGACAGAGGGAGCGTATCCTGGATTAAATTGCACTCAACAGGAAGCCTCAGCTTCCTTGGTGCCGGCAATATACAGCCTTCCTGTTCAGGGGCACGAGTCCCATTTGTTTTAATAGCAGGGTCGACCCTGTCTTTGACTCCGAATGAAAGCAAACACACGCAGGCTACTCGCGAGGCACCGGTGAAAAGTGGCACTCGCAAGGCAGCGGAGCTAACCAAACAGCCAGCCCGCGATACGTCTCGCCGCACAAAAATAAACACTGTATCCAAAGGCCTCGCTGCTGCCATGGGAACTGCCTCACGTTGCTTACAGGGAAGTCCTGTTGGCGACTCTTACAACCGTTAAGAACTGAATTCATATGAAGGGAGAGAGACGATGGCAAAGATTTTCGAAGGTCAGAGATATGAGAATAGATCCATAACTGCATTCATGTTGATGCCTTGAAACACATGAAACCTAACACAATGTACAGTATCTAAGCTTGTAACCCAAGTTCAAAATGAAGGTCCTAACCGTACAGAGCAGCATCCAAACCTTCTGTAATCCTTGTGCAAACAATGTTGGGTAATGTGAGCGTCTTCTCATATCAGTTTAAATGAAGTTTGTTGTGCCTTTTTTTTTTTTTTAGCTTGATTACTTTTTTAGCTTGATGCGATGCACCTGTTTCTACCTGTATATTAATCTATATCACCATGCAGCCATCCTGAGGAAGCAACCATAAAGGCGTTGTTAACAGTCATGCCCGCTGAACTCTGCTGCTCATACAATAATGCTTGATTTTATTCAACTGAGTGTGTACTCTGCTCAAAAAATACAGAGAATTTGAGAGAGTGGTGTTTTCTTTAAAATCTCTTTTTTGCTCTACCAATGCAGCCTTTCCCTAAACTCACTCACAGTACAGAGAATACCATTTCAGCAAAACGGGCTCACCAAGGAGGCAGATGGTAGTCAGGAAACGCTTAACAAGGACATTGGAAGAGGTCTTATCTAAATGCACAGCAGTGTTTACACATCTGAAGGCAACCGTTTCTCACCCTCCAACCCATTCAAAGTCAACACCTTTTCCTTATTAGAGAACGCCCCCCCCCCCCCCCCCCCCCCCCCCCCCCCCACACACACACACACACACACACACCAGCCCCATTATCCCTCTCTACCTCAAACACCATCCACATTACCAATTAAGTGCATTTCTTTCTCCCAAAGAAAATAGATGGGCACCCCTTCAAATACACCAGCGTTTCAAAGTTGTATGTGTTGTGGTTTCCTCCCCGGGCTCTCTCTGTAACAAGAAGCACTCAAACGAGGGCCAGAACAGGCTCTGCTCAAAGGACACAAACATAGACCACACTTACACACTGCGCACAGACCACACTTACATACTGCGCACAGAACAGTTACACACTGCACACAGACCACACTTACATACTGCGCACAGAACACAAACACAGACCACACTTACACACTGTGCACAGGACACAAACACAGACCACACTTACACCGGGCACAGAGCACAAACACGGACTGCACTTTTAATTAAATTATTCTAAATACCTCATAATGACCGCCAAGAAATGTCTACTGGGAAATTTAGCAGCGCTGTGTTTTACTTTTCTCTGAATGATGTTTAAAAATATTTGCACAATTGTGTGACTTTAAAGACAAAGCTGAACATCTGACAGGATGAATCATATTATATCTTTCCAGAGTGGAGAGGCCTAGCATTTGAACTCCTACCAGATGGACAGATGTGTGAAATAAGGGAAGGACATAGTCCCAAGGTTACACAAAGTAGGTCTGTGGGCTCGGCCACAAACACAAACACAAAAGACCACAAACAAATACACTCAAAAAACAATGGTGAAAATTCACAAGGACAAAAGTACTGGAAACAGAAGGTACCATATATTCATACCATAATTTATACCATACTACATATTTATACCATACCATGATTAATACCATGCTACATATTTATACCAAACCATAATTTATACCATACACTACAAATTTATAACATACCATATTTATATCATACCACACAAACTTGCACACAGAACCAGACAACAAATACCACAAAACTGAAAATATGGACAGCGCACAACAAACACACACACACGCACGCATGCACACGCACACACACACACACACACACACACACACACACACACACACACACACACACACACACACACACACACACACACACACACACAAGTTAATGTGGTTTCTTTAAGACAATCGGCTGTGAATTTCGCCCTCTGAAATACACAGTCTCACTGTCTAAGCTTGTCATCTCCCTGTTTTGTTTTCTCCATAAGAGTCATGACTCACAGATGCTGTTTTTTTCACTCGCTCCTGGCACTGTGTGAGGAGGCATCTGCAGAGGAGTTACAGCAGTGAAAAGAAAGAAAAATAAAGAAAAAAGGTGCCTCATCGGTCTTCCTGAATTGATCTGAAAGCGGTCCATCTCACCCACACACACATCCCTGTCACTGCCCCTGACACACGGACACACGCACACACACCACACACACACACACATCCGTGCCTCTCTCTCTTTCTCTTTCTCACACACACACACACACACACACACACACACACACACACACACACACACACACACACACACACACACACACACACACACACCACACCACACACCCATCCCTGCCCCCCCCCCACATACTCACAAACACAAACATACACACACACAACAAACCCATCCCTGACCCTCTCTCTCTCTCTCTCACACACACACACACACACACACCTGCCACCCTCCACAGTTAGAGTATAGTGATAAGAGCAGTGAGTGTACCTGCAGCGTGTTTCTGTCCCTCAGCTGAAGCTGGCTGTATTTCTGTCCCACAGCTGAAGCTGGCTGTGTTTCTGTCCCTCAGCTGAAGCAGGCTGTGTTTCTGTTCCTCAGCTGAAGCTGGCTGTGTTTCTGTCCCTCAGCTGAAGCTGGCTGTGTTTCTGTCCCTCAGCTGAAGCTGGCTGTGTTTCTGTCCCTCAGCTGAAGCTGGCTGTGTTTCTGTCCCTCAGCTGAAGCTGGCTGTGTTTCTGTCCCTCAGCTGAAGCTGGTTGTGTTTCTGTCCCTCAGCTGAAGCTGGCTGTGTTTCTGTCCCTCAGCTGAAGCTGGCTGTGTTTCTGTCCCTCAGCTGAAGCTGGCTGTGTTTCTGTCCCTCAGCTGAAGCTGGTTGTGTTTCTGTCCCTCAGCTGAAGCTGGCTGTGTTTCTGTCCCTCAGCTGAAGCTGCTGTGTTTCTGTCCCTCAGCTGAAGCGGCTGTGTTTCTGTCCCTCAGCTGAAGCTGGCTGTGTTTCTGTCCCTCAGCTGAAGCTGGCTGTGTTTCTGTCCCTCAGCTGAAGCTGGCTGTGTTTCTGTCCCTCAGCTGAAGCTGGCTGTGTTTCTGTCCCTCAGCTGAAGCTGGTTGTGTTTCTGTCCCTCAGCTGAAGCTGGCTGTATTTCTGTCCCTCAGCTGAAGCTGGTTGTGTTTCTGTCCCTCAGCTGAAGCAGGCTGTGTTTCTGTTCCTCAGCTGAAGCAGGCTGTGTTTCTGTCCCTCAGCTGAAGCTGGCTGTGTTTCTGTCCGTCAGCTGAAGCTGGCTGTGTTTCTGTTCCTCAGCTGAAGCAGGCTGTGTTTCTGTCCCTCAGCTGAAGCTGGCTGTGTTTCTGTCCCTCAGCTGAAGCTGGCTGTGTTTCTGTCCCTCAGCTGAAGCTGGCTGTGTTTCTGTCCCTCAGCTGAAGCTGGCTGTGTTTCTGTCCATCAGCTGAAGCTGGCTGTGTTTCTGTCCCTCAGCTGAAGCAGGCTGTCTTTGTGCAAAGTGCAGATGGGATGCCTCACAGTGACACCATACTGCAGTGTCTATGACTGTGCAGGTGCCGGAGTCACGTGCAGTACCTCCCAGCCACCAGGAGGAGGCGTCGGTTAACTGTGGAAACCTGAGCAGGCCTTCTGGCAGCTGGGGAGACTGGCAGCACTAATTCTCTGCAGCGCTAATCTGAGGCGTTTCAGAGAGAGATATACCCTGAGTCTCAACGCCAGGTACCCAAATTCGCTTGCGTTTACTGCTGTAATTAAAGCTGATAGTGGACATTTAGCAAGACAAAAACATTAACACACACACGCTCACACACACCGACACACGCCAGAAGGAACCGCATCACACGCAAAGGAACGCACTCTCTCACACACAATATAATTTTATTAAAAGTTAAAAAAAGAACAATACTCGAAAGAAGTCATTTGAACAGCATTGTACTGGGTAAAGCATGTCTGCAGTATCACCCATCCTGTTAGAACAAACAACAGGGAGAAAGAAAGCGAAGACCACACACGTTGTTTACAATGAAGGCCTCCTGCCACAGCACACACGAGGCCGGGCTTCCAAATGCAAACCTGAACGCAGGGGCCAACCGATACAGCCAAGCAAATTATTTCCAAAAGGATATAATAAAAGATAAAATAAAATGAACACTTTCTGTTCTTTTCAGATATGCATAAATCTGTATCTGATTTGACTATTTTTTTCCCTTTGATTTTATGGCAATTTGGCCTTGATGCCAAGACTTCTGACCACACAGGACCGTTGAGATTTGAGTGACATGTGGCAATGATTGGCAGGTTTTGGCAGAGTGTTCAGGAGTATCAGTTTTATGTAATATATATATACATTTACTGATGTTAACGAGTACTCACCGGCAGATTCTTAATCGCTTAGAAAAAAATTTAATCTGAAAATCTGAAAATTACAAGGCACAGCCAGTATAAATAATAATAATAATAATGCATGGCATTTATATAGCGCCTTTCTAGATACTCAAAGCGCTTTACAATGATGAGGGGGAAACTCGCCTCTACCACCACCAATGTGTAGCACCCACCTGGGTGATGCAACGGCAGCCATTTTGCACCAGTATGCTCACCACACATCAGCTGAGGTGGAGAGGGAGAGAATAATTTTGTAGCCAATTAAACTGGGGGGATGATTAGGTGGCAGATTGAATGAGCCTGAGTTGGGAGTTTAGCCAGGACACCGGGGAAACCCCTACTCTTTAAGATAAGTGTCATGGGATCTTTAATGACCACAGTGAGTCAGGACCTCGGTTTAACGTCTCATCCGAAAGACGGCATCTCCTACAGCACAGTGTCCCCATCACTGCACTGGGGCATTGGGGTTTATTTGACCAGAGGGAAGACTGCCCCCTACTGGCCCACCAACACCACTTCCAGCAGCAACTTAGTTTTCCCCCAGAGGTCTCCCATCCAAGTACTACCCAAGCCCACAACCTGCTTAGCTTCAGCCATTCAGCAGGCGCAAATTGCATAGTGGTATGGCTGCTAAATAAATAAATCAAGGAATAAATAGACAAATAAATAACGGCAATGCCTTTAAGTGGGTCTGGTGCTGTATAACAGGCTTTAGACACACACACACACACACACACACACACAAAAAGAGCATTTGAGTAATCGCAAGGACAAATCAGGTTGTTATCGTGTAGAGGAAATCGTAAAATGTCCCACCCCTAATATTCATACTATTTATATGTAGCTGAATGAAAATCCCGAGCTACGACTACAGAAAGCTTTACTGCAGTCCAGTGTACAACATGGTGTTTTAATTAGTGTTGTTTATCTCGCTTCAGCAGAACTGGTGTCACAACCCGCCCCTCTCCAGTGAGTAGCTGCACACTGGCGGGGGCCCCCCAAAAAAAAGTTACGAGATCTGCCCAAAAGGCCAGCCCTCTCCTCCGGGCCGTCCCATCGCATCTCCGTGACACGTGTTATTTCGGGGACTGCCTCTCTGACTCTGTAATTACGAGCTTACTCAGAAACCTGTGTGTTTTCCTGCACAGGAATTATAATGGCTCAATATGTAAACAGTAAACATGTAATTAGTGGACGGCGTTCCCAAAAGGAACATTCCTCAGGGCCCCAGAGAGGAGAGGCCTCTCCCGCCTCCGCTGAGGTGACCTCGGGCAAAGCCGGCATCTCGGCCTGGCGGATCTCCAGGCAGGAGGAGCGGAAACAGAAGAAGCAATACAAAGAGTGATAAAATGCTGCCCACTGTTTCCTCCAGATAAGTTGGGAATCCCAAGTGGCCGGCGCCCGTTTGCCGCACGGCTTCGGTAACGTCCCTCAATTGCGGCGCAGTGTGATGACATCACAATGCTGGCAGCATCCTGGCCCCCTCCTCTTCAATGAGGCCTGTTACTGCCCCCAGCCAAAGAGGTACCTCTGACTACTTACTCTTACGGGAAGTGAGAGGGAAGGGGGATTGTTTCAAAGTGACTCACCGTGTGTTTTCACCGGAGGCCTCCATTCTGCCTATAATTAATCAGGCTTCCAGGAAGTGTTTGATTAAGACTGGCCTCACTGTCATCCACATAAAGGAGGTGAGTCAAGACTCGTTTAATGTGACTCATCAGCTGGTGTTTGCCTCCACCTCTGCCCCTGTTTGGCATTGCCTCTCACAGGCTCCTATTGGGGTTATATTTAAACACTGCGCTTCTAAGAATGAAGCATGACAATGATTTCTGGCTCCTCAACAGACATTAAAAAGTCATAAAAATGGATGCAACTTTATTGAAACCATATTATGTCATAACTGGAGTTTTCCTTTTTCTTTCAACATATTTTCATTACTTCAATGAATCATTAAGCTAAAAAAAGGCTTTAGTTTCTGTGTCTCCTCTCTCTCTCTCCCTTTCTCTCTCTCCGTCCCTCTCCCTGTTTCTACCCCACTTCCCCCCCCTCTCACGCAGTCTTTGTGAAATCTGAGAGGCGAACGAGTCTCCGCTCTCCCAAATGTCAGAGTCTCAGCAGGGCGCAGGAGCTCATCCAGCGGGGTGGGACAGAAGGTCGGCGGGTGCCCTGGTTCTAGGTGGCACCTGCCTCCGCTCATTATCCGCTTCCCAGCATGCACAGCGGTATGGGGCCTAGCGGCGGCCATCCCCGGGTCAGGTGACTCAGCAGAGAACACCTGAATCCTCCGCAGAGCAGGCGCAGGGCAGGAACTTAGCAACAGCGTGGAGACGACGGCCTCAGTGATATCTAACGTCTTTAATACCTTTCTTTATTTGGCCACTGGGCTACTAGGTCAGGCAAATGCAGACTAACAGCTGTTTTCAACTTTGTTTATATTTCATTAAGCCAAGATAATTTAACAGGGCACCTGTGTTTCAATAAATTATTTATGCAATAAGGTAGGCTACTCTCTTTCACCCATATCGAACCCTCCTTCCCACCCCCAACTCAAGCACACCGCTGTGCATGAGTTGAATTTGGGGGGGGAAAGCTGGCTGGCTGATTAGAAACACATTTTTTTCCCCATTTGAATCAATGTACACTGAATATAATTTCATGGAGGTTTGTTTAGGGGCTTGGCGATTTGAAGCGTTGCCAAGCCGACGCATGACGAAGCAGTTATGTCTTTAGCCGTCCGCCACATGCAATCAACAGAGCGCCGTGTTCTAAAGGAATGTGTGGTCCAGCTGAGATATGTAAAATCATACGCATCAAAATTGCATGTTAACTTGTTAATGTGTTACAACTCTCCTTGTTTACGTTCCGCTGCTTGCTTTGGTTTAGTATTCGACTCACGGCTCACACAGTGGAATGGAGCTCTAACATATTTAAGTTTAGCCTCCCTAAGGTTAAATAGCATAGGGAAATGCTATGGCTGCAGCCCACATGCCTCTTAGTGGGCCTTAATGCTGGCCCAGGTCAAATTAGGGCTCCCTACCCCATGACACAGCTCAGGCAGCAACAGCTTAATGCCAGAAGAGGGCGCTATAGGATCTAGCTGGGGGGGAAAAAGAAGAGGACGAAATTGAGGCACTTTTCTTTTCTTTTCTTTTTTTTTACTGCCCTGGAAAAAGATGCTGAGTCAAAAAAAGCAAACTTCATAATGACATCTCAAAGTGACTCAAGTTGAATGAATTATTTTTGGGAAACAAATTTGCAGTATTATCCTGTATAGCTGTGTTGCCCGTACAATGTAATGCACTCCAACCCCAAACCATCCACCCCTCTCTCCCATGGAGGGGCGGGGTGGATGGTTTGTGGTTGGAGGGGAGGGAGGGAGATAGTGCACTCCCACTTGACCTTTGACCTCTGACCTCCTACCTTCAGACCGAGAGGCTCTGCAGTGAAGTCTAACTCAAGACAGAGCCCCATCCTCACACATCTGCGGCTCAAGGAGGATTGCTATTTACACACACCAGATGACCAATTCATCTGGGGTGACCTACATAGCTGACGTTTCCCCAGCGTGCACAGGGTAAGAGCCGGTAGTGCGAGCTGGGCTCGTCCCTGAGACCCTTCGCTTTACGAGTCCACTTTTCCAGCAGCTGCTCGGCCTCTCCTGCTGCGGGAAATGCTAAAAGAACAGGCTCCATGCCCGGGGCGTCCATCATGCCTGGCTGTCACTTGATCCAGATTATGAATCCCAGAACTTTTCACATTCTCATCTGTCCCCATTTAAAACCGCCATCGCTCCGGACAAACACACGACAGGCCCTATAGATACAGGGCCTTGCTCAGGACAAACACATGACAGGCCCTATAGATACAGGGCTTTGCTCAGGACAAACACATGACAGGCCCTATAGATACAGGGCCTTGCTCAGGACAAACACATGACAGGCCCTATAGATACAGGGCTTTGCTCAGGACAAACACACGACAGGCCCTATAGATACAGGGCCTTGCTCAGGACAAACACATGACAGGCCCTATAGATACAGGGCTTTGCTCAGGACAAACACATGACAGGCCCTATAGATACAGGGCCTTGTTCAGGACAAACACACGACAGGCCCTATAGATACAGGGCCTTGCTCAGCTGCAGGCATGTCATGTTACTACCACTAAAGAATGTTTAAGACCACTCCGGTTGTTTTCTCAAATAAAAAACACATAGGCATTCATGGCTAAAGCAAAATCTGTTCTTCACAAACTAAGAGACATTTCTCTTTGTTCATATGTATCCCATTGAACAGAGACGACTGGGATAGATGACTCTTCAGTCAACGCCGTCACGCAGGTACGGTACGGTTAAGACCGAAAAATTTACCAAGACCAAAGAGTCGTGAAATATGAATCATCTCAATGAACAGCCATCACCTCGGCTCCGCCACGTCCGACATGTCAGAAAACGGCGAAGCAGGACCAGCAGGATTGTTGATAATCAAATTACATTTAAGTGGCGGAAGGCGGAAAGAATCAACCCCCGCAGCAGAGGCCAGCATCCCAAATACCTGCTCCTCTTCGCTGTACACACTGTACCAGCAGAGGGACCTGCAGGCCAGACTATCACCCCATTGGGGGGGGGTGACTGGGGGCTCCCTAGTAATGAACGCACCAACATGAACCCCACATCCCCGCTCCCGTCCGTCAGCTCCTGCCCAGAGTTATGAGTGAGGACAGTTTATATTCTCTGGTGGTGGAGTCTTGGGCTGGAAAAGCTGAGCGCCCGCCTCGCAGCCTCTCTCTAACGTATACTTAAATACTTATCCCTCAGCCACTGGGCTGGCCAGGAGAACGAGCACCGAGTCCAATACGCTTTATAGCTCTGCATATTTCAGTCCGCTGCTACCCGTAACTCTACTCTCCCCGGGCCTCCCCTCCCTTTCATCCTGATACAATCCCAGCTAGAGCTACGCTACTCTTTGATGTTAAAGGGCAATTGTAGCGCTTGCGGAAATGCTGCTTAATGAAGCATCAGGTATCATCGCGTTATCACGGGGCAGACTCGCTGAGTCATTCCTCGCGTGCTTAGCGGCCTAACAAGAGGGAGCACTAAAACATGACTAATCTGCCGCTGAGGACAGAAGGTGAGCAGAAGTCATCGATCAGTTTGGGGGTATGTTTCATTTGACATTTGTAGTCCCCCCCCCCTCCCCAGTTTGAACGTGTAAACATCTGGCTGGGGCCTCTGAGCGTCTCTGAGTGGTGAATGAGTATGAAGCGAGTCACTGTGTGAGAGTGAGCCCTCCGCTCCCCAGCCCTGCCCCTCTCTGTAGTGCCTCATACACAGAGGGGTCCGGCTGCTGTAAAGGCAAGCGGCTCTCACTTCCGGCCTGTGTGTGACCAGCTTCCTGCGAGCTGCACAGTGTGTGACACATCGCCCCCCCTTCCGACCCCACTACAAATGCACACACGCGCAAGCACGTACACTCATGCACATACACACACACACACAAACAACGGGCCATGTAGTGAGGTCAGAGGACCCTTAATCTGTAACGTTATGCCCAGATTGCCCACCTCTCCTTTGCCTCTCTCTCTATCCCTCTCCCTCCCTCATTTTCCCTCTCCCTCCGCTCTCTCTATCCCCCTCTCTCTCTCTATGCCTCTCTCTTTCCCTCTTCCTCCCGCTCTCTCTCTTTAACTTCCAGACAGGGACAGGGGTACTCTCTGCACACGCTACACAGTGAAATTCCTTCCTTTAATAAAGCCACAGTCCCAGCGGAGGAGTGGAGACCCAGTGGTGGGGCACAGGTTAGTGTGCACAGAACTGGCCACTGTGGGTAAATAAGAAAATATAAATAAATAAGGAAAATATATCTAAAGTGCTGAGAGTCACACACAGGAGAGCTAACAGCTGTACAGGCTAGCCACACTGTCTGCTCTTTGGCAGTGAATCAGGAACAGTTAAAGGTCATGCTTGCATGGCTAACTACAACTGTAATTTCAACACTTTAAAGACCAAGACCGAGCCTATCATTCTGCATAAAAGTCTTTGTAGATAGAAACGGGTGAAAGATTTCTGAAGAAAGTCTTTATAAAGATCCAAAAAAAACGCCCCCCCCCCCACCCCCTCCCCCTCCCCCTCCTGCCTCAACCTGGCTCAGGTTGAAAAAGCAGACAGCTAAGCTCTCCTTAGATGTCGCTTTATGGCGGCTTGGAATCTGAGGCTTTATCCACTCTGCTTGTAAAAGTCCCCCTTTAAGAAAGTGTCAACAGCTCCAGGTATTTTCCATTTCTTGAAAGGTCTAATTATTGTATTTCTTCTGGGAAACTACTGAAGACCTGCTCAGGGCACAAACCAGCGCGAGGATGGATTACAAGGCCGTTCTGAAATGTAAACGATACTATTTATGGCATGCCTCTAATGGCCTCTTTCCATTGGCTGAGAGTCCCCTTGGGTCAAAGGTAACGGGAGTAATCGCAGAGGTCGGCTGGGGCGATTGACAGCGCTGCACGCAACTTTTTCCTCGGCTGTGGCCGCCGCTGACCATCCAACTCCGGCGGCAGTGAAGACGCCCGTCTGGGTCCTCGTAATTGCTTTCCTTTAAAAAGCATTCATCTCCTGGCTGAAATATAGCAGCCAGGGAAAGTGTCTGGTTGGACCTACTGACGCTTACATGGGCCGTTAATTTAGCATGTTTGTGGGATCCCTTTCCACACTTTCCCCTGGGGTTTACCTCTGGTTCACACCTTCACAAGTAGCTTCCACAGCTTCTCAAACATGGATCTGGGGACCCATTGAGTATGCTACTCTTCCTTTCAACTTTAATTGCAGACTTTAAATTGCAAGCAGCTAACTGTTGTTAATTAGACATGGTTTCTGTCCACTGAAAAAAATATTTACCATTTATGGGCACACAATGGCAAAAATTGTCCTTTGGACAGAGTTTAGATATTTGAATTGATACAGTTGGCAGACTGGCAGGTGAAATCAGTGGACACCTGGTCACAGAAACCAAACAATTTGAGGTTTATAAAGAGTTCAATGACGGAACAAATGGCAATGAGCCAAATCCGCACACGTTCAAGGAAAAAATGATTATACAACTTTAACACGTTCTAAAAAAAAAAAAAGAAGAAAATAAAGCCTCATTGCATTAAGAGCTCCAGTTGTAACAAAAAAACAGCATGCAAAGTGAATCCCCTGGACTTTAGTAAGACACATGTGTTAAATGACAATAGAGGTAAACTTTGAGTTTTTTCCCCAGAAAGAAGGCAGCACAGGACAGCTGGGGTTAAACATTTCCAGCAGCAAGCCTTCTCTTCACATCAGGTCCATGCCTGGCCCATCCATGGCTGAGCAAAGCAGTGAGATGTTAGAGTGCAGTCAGAAAGTACAGAGTGAACTACTGCCCAGAATGTGGGCATACTTCCATAGTGCACTCAAATACCTTTCACCCAGTTCAAACACCGGCGAACATAAACAAAATATATATATGCCCAAGTTAACTCGAGCTAACAACTGGCTCACAACGCAATACTGTTGCAAACGCTCTCTGGGGTTCATCATATCGCCAGATTTTTAGTGCAACCAATCCTACAAATGGTAGGTTCCCATTCCAGACACTCTAACAGTAGGGCGGTTGAGACGACACCGAAGACAACGCCATAAATAGCGGATGAGCGGATCGATCTCTGAACGCCTCAGGAATCCAGCAGCAGCCTCAGTCCCACAAAGTTTTAGTGTTATTGCAGATGGGCTGTCGCTCGCCGCGGGGAGAGCTGAGCCACGAGGCCGGGGTCGCTAACGGCTGGAGTTACAGCCCCCACCCCCCCCCCCCCCACCCCACCCCACCCCGTCACAGGGGAAAATATGATGTATGTTTGCGTCCCTCGGTGGGAAAGACGCGAGGAGCGGTTGACAGGTCAAACGAGAGAGGAGGAGGTGTTTTTGAAAGGGCTCAGCGGAGCGGGGGCCAAACAAAGCGCCCTTTGAAACCTGAGCGTAGCGATGGCGCGTAATATTTACCTAATCTCAAACGCAGCTGCATTACCCCCCCCCCCCCCCCCCCCACCCCACCCCCCATACTGATGATCAGCCTTAACACGTTCAGTAGCAGAACACCAACTTTCACTACTGTCTGCACCCCACAGGCCCCCCCCCACCCCCCACAGACTCATATATCCTTTCATCTCTGCACGGTGGCAGCAGGTGATGATTTCCCTTCAGGTGAATGGGTGTAAGATTCTCCAAATAAGATTACAGAAGATGTCCCAGGCGTGTCCTATGTATCCACTGGCCCTGCTTGTTGATGGAGCTAGGGAAAAATGGTTATAAGAACCACCGCAACACCGTCTCCCACGGTAACCGAGTCCTAATTTATCTGCCCTGGATGCCTCCTGTTCTGTTTTAGCGGCTGTGGGGAGAGCTACTGGAGGAGAGTTAATAAATAAGCCCAATCGTCTCTTTCGGGGTTCTGCGCACGCTGGCCGTGAGATAAACGGATCCCCCCGCTGAAGTAAACACTGGAGATGAATAACCCAAACCCTTTCCAGGGCCTTAAAATGGCAGAACCAAGACTGTGCAATGATGACACGTCATCGCACGGGCGGCGTGGGGATTCGAGCGGATGCTGGGAGTGGGTCGGGCGGATCCGAGCAGGTAAACGTGCAGAGAGCGGTGTGTTTGTCTCTGCAATGGGAATGACTCGGGCAGCCCCTGCACCAGGAGACGCTCAGAGGAAAAGACGTCATGCTGGGGGGGAAGTGACTCTTGCAGAGGGGCTATTCCTGGGCAACATGGTGGATTTTAAAATGCCTGACACTTGAGCCGCCCTCTCACAGGCTAACGTGTCGTTCATTCGTCACCTTCCAGTTTAACAGAAACCTCAGAGTGCAAACGTTTCGACCGCTTCCCGACCGCCCCCCTAGCTACCCGCTGACCGCCACAGACCGCCCGCTGACCGCGGTCCCCGAAGGCAGATAACGGCGCGTGTCCTGCCTTCACGTCTGAGAGCAGCTGATGAGAGACGCAGGTGTTCGGCCGCTGACATTATCCAGTGTAAAAAGTGAGTTCAGACCAAGGCTGAGACGCTTTCATAGGATCCCTTATAAAACCTGATAGAGAGACTGGAAATGTGATCCCTTTAGAAAAAAAGAAAAAAGAAAATTGATTTTCCAGGATTTAAGTTTTTTTTTGTTGTTTTTTTTAAAGATGATGAAAGATGAGGAAGGAATGACAGATGTATATTTTGGGACATAATTGTGGAATATATTCACATGCACAGGAAAGAGAAAGCGGGGTGAATGAGAGAAACCCAGGGCAGACAGACTGCTGGATACAGCGGGGTTACCTTTCGTCCACTTCCCCAGGATTTTACAACAACACCCAGCAGTATTTTATCTAGCAGCCCTCTACGAGGAGGGTTTTCTATAGCAAAAAATTAAAAAGACTCTCACAAAGCAGCACTGTTCTGATCTAGGCAAATACCCACTCAGTGATCTACCTTGAAAATATTTGCACACAGTAATTGTCTGAAATTCCAATGTATATTGACACGGTGTTTTGACAATGGCAGTGGAATTTTGAGTGACAGGGCCGCTCAGAAGTTCAAAACCATGGCACGCAGACAGAAAGGCACAATAGATCTGCTATATTCTTGTATTAAACAAGCCATTTATTAATTTATGAATAGTACACACACACACACAGTTGCATATACACCCACGCGCACTCACTAATACATTTTAACGAAACCATGAAAATAACGCGCATGGAAGCGGCGCATAGCCTTGCTCTAGATGTGATGACTGTTGCCTTCCCCCTTAAGAGGAATAAATATGACTGCATTGCCTTTTTTCAAAGATCACGTTGTTGAAAGACCACTCTCAAACATGTACGTTTCGGTCAACGGACTTAGGTTAGAATCATTCATCAGGCATCAATTGCATTGGCTTTGAGGGCCAGCAAAGAAAGCATCTTTTAAGAATATAATGATTTCTAAAAACCGCTAATTATTGCAACCAAAAAGAATGTTCCACAGTGACCATGAAAATCCCCCCCGACGCCCCCCCCCCCCCCCCCCTCTCCTCCCAACAGAAATAAATCACTGAAGAAATTCCATCGACAGCGGCTCTATTAAATCTCTCTGTACCAAATTATGAGTCATTCCACCCATTTGAAAGTTGCAGTCCCGGGGAATGCTTTGTAAATGATACAGCAGTTTGTAATGAGGGTTTTAAATCTATGGGCTGAAATTGATCCCACCCTGGTTTTGGCGGTTCGTGTCAGTAACTCTTACTGATGGGGGGGGGGGGGTTTGAGAGATGATATTTTGCTGCCGTGGGGAATGCCCTAGACACCACAAGCCTATTCTGACCCCTGACAGCGAGGGGAGCAGGGACACTGGAGAAGGAGGGGGCCCCGGCCGTGGCCCCAGGCGGGAGAGTAGAGAGGCCTTCCTCCGGCGGGCGGCGAGAATTAGGCACATGCTCCACGGCCCTTCCTGAGAGGCAGACAGACGCCAGCGCCCCTTCAAGTGAAACGGGAATCCGCGCTGCTCGGGGTTTACCGCCGCAATACGCAACACCCGCGGTATCCGTTTCTGTAAGCACCCCCTCCTCTCTCCCCAAACCCAGATAGAAGCCACACTTCTCTTTCAGCTGCAGTTCTGGGGCTCCGGGGGGAGAAAGGGCCGTTTACGGCTGTATTTTACCGGTTCTGTGCGCCTCCCTAGAGCCAGAGCGGAAGAGCCCAATGCAGTCGCCCCTCTGCTGCCGAGAGCCATTTCCCTCCGCCAGTGAGATCGACGGGCCACCCCGCCGGCTCCGCTGCTTCGAGACCTCGTTTCCCTCCATCCGTGCTGCTGTTGCACTCTGGGAAACATTTGTACAGCATCGGCACAGTGTTCCGCAGACGCGACACCGCATACCGTAGCTCCGCCGGTTTGAACGACCGGGAGATTTGCGGGCGAGACGCGGTGTGTTGCGCAGTGTGTTGCACACTGTGTGGCACCACACCGGGAGATTTCACCACGATACCACGCGCACCGCGAACCGTGGGCTGCACGGTAACACAGTGATGTCGGTAATGAAGTCTTGCCCAATAAGTCTCAGAGTCATTTCTAAGGAAGAAGTTGTGGTCAAACTGAAGTCGTAGTGTGTATAGCTCAGGTCAAGGGAACGGCGGGATTAGATGGATCTGGGGCTGACAGCGCCACTGTTCCGTCCGTCATCCGCCACGGTTTCTCCCCTCTGCGACCACGGAGATCGGCCCCTGACCAATCAGTAACCACAGGGAATGGTCACTGACCAATCATCGACCGCAGGGAGTGTCCACCGACCAGTGACCCATCTAAAGAATCCCAAATGCAACTACACTGGCTAAATCCAGACTTCATCGCTAAGTACGGCTCAGCTATATGCCTTTCCAAAAAGCATAAGAGGTGAAACGCAATCTACTGAGGAGCACTGTCATTTGAATGGCACTTAATGGACAGTCTAAAGGTGGTCACCTGCTGTCAAAAATGGTTTATATGCACATTCGGCCAGCAAACAGGGCTCAGGGCCCAGCACTCAAAAACAAGTCTGTGACCTCAAGCGAAAAACAGGTCATAAATACCCTCCTAATCTCAACACCTCTGTCACAACAGATCTGTTTGGCCAATTCCCCTGTCTCATAATCGCACCCCCACCCCACCCCACCTGGTGTGTTTACGGGGCACCTCTGCCCCCTCAACCCGCTTTGGGAATCTCAGGATCTTACGCAACAGGACCGAGCCGTCTGACAGCTGCTCAACATTCAAACACATGACTGAGCACAGGGAGCTAGGGAAGAGCAAGACCTGTGAGCGCCCCGCCCCGCCCCGCCCCGCCCCACCCCGTGCATACCGCTTACCCTCCCAAAAATAAAACCCTTTATCTTCTTACCTGGCCGTGCACCGGCGTCTGCAGACCGGGGGCCTCGGAAAGCACAACATCGACTCGACGAAACTACACGACCACCGCCATGAGACTGAGGGGTACGGATGTGCCGAACACCGCACATTGATGACTTTATATTAGTCCCCCAATCTCTGAGCGGGAGAGGAGGAAAGAAGGAGACCCGCCTCCCTGCCTCCCCTATTAAACTGAATGAGCATGAAGGTGATTTAAAGCAGGACAGCCACCTGCACTAAATACCCACCCCGCTGAGATCCCTCCCCTCCCTCACACGAGGCCTGTAAATCCCCAGCCCCTTTGGTAAACCGACAGAGGGCCTCCATTTATTTCACCCCCTGAGTGATATACAAAGGGTGAAACCTTGAAATTCAACCCAACCCCCCACCCCCCACCCCCCCGCCGACACGACCAGTAGGTGCCGTCTCCCTCCTGGCAGATTTAGTGCGGTGAGTCCAGGCCAGGAATCCGCTGCAATGTTTCTCATTGTTGGACCGGTAATTTGAATGGGTGTTTATGGAACCAGAGAGAAAAAAATTAATGTAACATATTGACAGTGCTACTCGTCTTTTTTATTTTTTTTACTTGCGCTGTGATGAATCACAGTATACCCAAGCAGTGCCAGAACAGCTGCTGTTCTTTATGTGTAACTGAACTTTGAATTATTTCTTATTTTGCCTTGTTTTATTCCCCATTAAATTAAATAACAAAACCGAACATAAAAAAGTCATACAAGTAATAAGTCGCCAACACGGGCACAACCAAGATAAGTGGGGACGGCCATTCACTTACTGGAGCCGCCTATATGTATAGCCAGAGCACGCAACAGGGCAGGTAATGCTTATTAAAAGCCACTTCAGGCCTCCACTGTAGCAGGTTCCTACGAAATGGAGAATATTTGAAAGCTACAGCTGTCTCATCCTATTACAGGGTCCTTTTTTTTCCCCCCTCCAAACTGTTTCTACCGCATAGTCAACTGTAATCAATCACTGTGAATTAAGCTCTTCAATAGGAGTCCTGGCCAGGCCCCCCTATAACTGTATTGATTTATTGAGTGACTCCACTTCGGCTATTATCTTTAAGAAGAGCAGGCATGGCTAATTGAAGAGACATCCTCTGAGAGCATCCTGTTCAGTACGTCAGCAGATCGGCTGTGATTCAGGACCAGGCTGAAGACCCAGCAGCGTCCTCTGCCCGTATCTGCAACAGAGCACCCAACTTCCTGAGATTCCCATCTGCCCCTGCCTCCTCCTACTGGGCCTTATGATCCAGGAAGTGACCCAGGAAGTGACCCGGGACCTCGCTTACAAAATATTCACATGCACAGATCTCATCATAAACTGCGTGTACACCAAGGTCCACGGTATCGTTGAGATGCATAAACCTAGAACTTGGCTTGAAAATGTGCGCACATCCAAGCAAAAGCTACAGGCCTGGTTCACCTGTACACCCAATTCTTGGGGCTGTACAGCTGCATTGCAGGCATACTGTCTTCCCCGTCTCTCCGGAGGTGGGGCGTTGAGTGTGTATGAACCGGACCAGGTAAGCACACCGCAGGCATACCACCATGCACTCTGCTCCTGCTGAATTGCTGAAGCAAAGCAGGTGTGGGCTTTGTTAGTACTTGGATGGGAGACCTCCTGGGAAAACTAAGTTGCTGCTGGAAGATGTGTTGGTGGACCAGTAGGGGGCAATCTTCCCTCTGGTCAAATAAACCCTATTTCCCCAGTGCAGTGAAGGGGACACTGTGCTGTAGGAGATGCCGTCTTTCGGGTGAGACGTTAAACCGAGGTCCTGACTCACTGTGGTCATTAAAGATCCCATGACACTTATCGCAAAGAGTACGGGTTTCCCCGGTGTCCTGGCTCTTTCAATCTGCCACCTAATCATCCCCCAGTTTAATTGACTAAAATCATTCTCTCCCTCGCCACCTCAGCTGATGTGTGGTGAGCATTCTGGTGCAGAATGGCTGCCGTTGCATCACCCAGGTGGGTGCTACACATTGGTGGTGGCAGAGGTGAGTTTCCCCCTCATCATTGTAAAGCGCTTTGAGTCACCGGTTGGTGAGAAAGTCGCTATATAAATGCAAGGCATTATTATTAGCATTTTGGTCGTTTAGCAAACGTCAGCAAAACTGGAATCGCTCGGGCAAAATTCCAACACGAAAAATGCCGTTAATGACCACCAGCAGTTAATGTGGGTTGTTAACGTTCAGAAATAAAGTGCAGTAATAAAGGGACTGAAATACAGACTTACACCCATAACCCTGCCGACGTAAAACACTGCGTCAGACACACATCGGAGAACCAGAACCTCTGAGAAAACACAGCGCGACAAATAAGGAGCTTGTTTGAAACCTGCGGCTTTATCGAAAAAATAACATACAGATTTACAGGCATTTTTACATAAAATGTGACGTGTAAGAAATGAACAGTCAGGGGGGTGATGGCTGCACTAACACTGCTGGAAGACCTCGCAAAAGGAGCATTACACCGTCCGTGATTGTGTTTTTAGAGGCCATGTCCTTGCCAAGTAAACATCAAGATAAGTCATAAAAAAGCCATCATCTAAGGCTATTTGAGGGCTTTCACTGGGTGCAGTACCAGGGTTCGTTTACATGCACATACCAGTTGGGATATTTGAGACTTGATGAAGCATGTGTACGTGTGATTTACGCAACTTTATTCATCGGTAGGCACATTTTATAAATCACACGCACTCACAAATTACGAAATGGTTGCGTGCTCAAATTTAGCATGAAATCCACAGAAAATTGTATAAATGAGGCCCCCTCGTCTACTGATGACCTCAAAATGCTTTCCTTTAACGTCAGTAAAAACCACCGATATTTTATCATGGTAACTGAACACAGTAATTAAATGTGGGAATTTGTACGGAACTGAAACGGCAGCGAGACTGGCTTGCGAAAGAGAGGACGAGGCCTCGGCGGAAAGCCCTGTGCATGAATCCAGCCGGGCCGGGCCGGGCCTGGGGGGGGGGTTTTCGGGTGAATCATTCATTTCAGTGGGAAATGTGTTTGGCCTCGAGATGCTTTCTGCAATGAGTGGGAGCCATGCGGTCACACCACAGCCTCGCCACAGCGGGGTTTAGCGCAGCGCCGCTGTCCGTCCTCCCCCACCAATCAGATTGCAGACTTCCTGAAGACGGGCCAATCGCCTACGGTTTCAACCGCGAGCCCTGTCCTCATAACCCCCCCACCTCAGCATCATGCGTTCACATGACCTCCGGAGGTTCCCTGTTCAGAGATCAGAGTGTGGCCTGGGACACCCGCCATTCCCGCCGCCGTCTCCTCCCGTGCGCCGGGACACGGCTCCTCATGCCAGGCCGGCACTGGGAAACTGCTCTGAGAGGATTCCCATGCAGAGGCAGAGAGGGGACGTCCTGTTGGCCAAACCGTGGAGCTGTACGTGCATTTCATAATGTGAGCAGCGCTGTGGGGGACTCCCAGGCTAGCTGGGAAGGATGGGGGAGGGGGGGGGGAGCAGTTGAGAAATATGTTTCCTTTCCTGGCATGTATAGCAGATGTAGAATAACGGCCAAATTGAGAAATAACTTTTATTTTAAAAAAATTCTGTCACTCCTCTATGTCCATATGTTTGAATCGCTTCAATAACAACAAATTAAAGACACGTACATGGAATAACATGAAAAGAATTCCAAGACATTCTGTAACGTGCGCACAACACATTCTATAGATGTAGAGATGACACGGAGGCCAGTGAGTGACGCAACAAGCCGTGACCCGCTGCCCTCTGGGAGCCTAGCGCAGCTTCTCACATTCGCACGCTCTCGTTACACACAAAGAGACAACAGGGCTCTGCACCTCCAGTTCACGGAACCCGCAGGAAAAACACACACATAAAACCTCCTCTGATCTCTTAACCCTTTAAAGTGTGAGGTCACAAATATGTGATTACAATGTTCTTAATTGAACATTCTAATGATGATGTAACAATCACTACTGGTAATTTGAAAGCAATGGAGTTCTAGAACACTGGTTTGGAATAATAATAATAAAATAAACATTCCAAAAAACAGGCCACTCTTCAGTGATGTGCTGGGACTCTATCATCAGGCATGTGCCTTTCAGCAGAGCTTCCAGGTGCTCTTATCCTGAAGGTTCATGGGTTCACATCCCAAACAGGCACGCTGGGGTATTTTTTTCTCCCGGACAATGCTCTGTGTCTGTGCTGGTCAACTTAAACACAGCTGAGAAGAAAGATTACGCAACACGAGAAAGTGTAAAAGAGGAAGCGTAGTGAAGCGCTGGTCTAAGGTTGCCTGCTGTCAAAGCAAATAAAAAAACATATAACCAAAACCGTGGTTAGGTTGGTTCCAAGCTATGAGTCAGTGGAACTGAAAAACAGAATGAAGACATTGTTTTTTCTTTGTTTTTTTTATTTCTCCCTAAAGTGTTTATCTTAGTCTTGTTCCAACGCTCTAATGGGTCCGTATCATATCTAAAGGAGACAAAAGTGTCAGCACTGTGTGTGTTTTTTAGTCTATCTGGCGCAGGATCAGGGCTCTTCAGTAACACAGGCAGTGAGCTTCCTCTGACACACAGACCTCCGTCCCCACATTGGGCCCCACTTCAGAGACCCAACACTGCCCTAGGCACCACACCACATACTGTCACACACCTGCACAAACACCCACACACACTCACACACACACACACAAGTACAGAAACATCCATACACATATGCACCCACACACACACACACACACACACACACAAGGACAGAAACATCCATACACATATGCACCCACACACACACACACACACACACACACACAAGTACAGAAACATCCATACACATATGCACCCACACACACACACACACACACAAGGACAGAAACATCCATACACATATGCACCCACACACACTCACACACACAAGTACAGAAACATCCATACACATATGAGCACAAGCACACAGACACAGACGCGCACACACACACACACACACACACACGCACACACACATGCACACGCACACACAAACACACACACACACACACACACACACACACACCCACACACACACACACACACACACACACCAGAGTGGTAGGACCTGTGTGCTCTCTCTAGAGTCTACAGAAGAAGCTGAAGTGATAGGAATACAACTGTGGCCATTTCAAACAGACCAATGTCTGTACAGGATTGTAGAACCACTGCAGAATCACTGCACATCAGCGTGAAGCCAGAGATCTGGACTGGATCCATAGCCTTATCTACTACTCTGAAGGACATCAGAGAACTGAGAGGGTGGTGAATCGGTGACAGCACTGAGGTCCGCCAGCTCCACAGTATAAACTCTTATGGAGAAGCAAATACAACACAAAAACCGCACTTACACCATAACAATGAGGACAGAATACAGAACCTAGAGGAGTTCACAACCAGTGTGAGGCAGGATAGCGCAGGTAAGTTTGCTACTGACTGGAGTAAAAAAAAGAAAGAAAAGAAAACCCTTTTAACTGTTTTTAGACTCTATACAGTTTTAATGTAAAAACAGTTAAAAAATAAAACAGTTAAAGGGCGCTATATGTGCCCTACACTTTGCGTCTCCAATATTGCTCCGGTTAACCTGAGCCGCTCAGACTCAACGCTTTAAAAACTGCCTCAAATTTACGGGAAACTGTTGAAAAACGATGCGTAACCCAGCTGTACAAAAAAGGACATGAAGCTGTCTGTTCAGGAGTTTTGATTCATTTCTTTTTATGGGCTTTTTTTTTTTCTTGAACAGATGTGTGTTCTTGTTACCGGTAGTTAAATTTAGGTACCGGTAAATGGGTTCCCCACCCCCCCCCCACATCCTCACACTGCCCTAACATCAGCGGTACGGCCAGGCGGGCACTTCATGGAGACAGCGTGAAGATGGGGTGGGGGGGGGGGGGGGGGGGGGTAGAGGTTAATGCCAAACTTGAGTCTGCATAATTAACCACCCACTGCAAAGAGCTCTGTGTTGCCTCGCATTCCAACAATTAATCATGTTGATCCTTCAACTCTCCTTCATGAATATTGATGAAAAAATAAGAAAATAATCTTGTTTTCTTCTTTGTTTTTTTTGTTAAAGAGGTACTTCAGTGTGCTGACACACATAGTCAATTAGTTACAGTGAAATATTTGAATAATCAAACATTCAACCTCATTCCCAGTAGGAATTGTTTTCAGATGATGTCGACTTCAGACACACACTAATGTCTCTGTAGTTACCACACTAAATTAGTTTACTTAGCCAGATTCCCAGATTGCCAGATCCTAAGAAAGACAGCACAGCCCCTCGGAATGAAAGCCAGACTGCATCATATTAATCTCAGCTGAATACATTCCTTCCACTTGTGTTGGTAGACTGAGGAGGCCTATCTAGTCCTCATTATTTTAAGCACACTGTTTATTTCCAATGGCAAAAAAAAGCTGCACTGTAATTAAAGTTTCCCTTAAATCCTCACACCCTCCCTTCTCTGATCCACTGAACTCACGGCCAAATCCCAGGAACAATAATGATGTCAGTAATGTGTGGTGTTGGTCTCTCAGCCCGTACTGGGGATCATCACCCAAGGCACGGATGCTTCTGTTTCTTTTGGCTTTGATTCAAATCACTCTGTCCCATTTGAGTTTGATGGGAGAAAACTGCTTTTTTTCCAGAGTGGATTGACCTTGCTATAGATGGGAAGAAGCCTCCTGTGTATCAATAATCAATTCCACAAAGCCTGAGGGGTAATCAATCCTGCCCTATAGAGTATGAGATAAAGAGAGGAGATGGCTAGACAACTGTTAAAAATTAATTAAAGTAATCTAGCACTAAACCCCGTGGTCAACTACACATACATACAAAGGTACTCAACCCCAGCTGGGTGTTCAGAATCATTTTACTCAAAGCATTTTTTTCCTTACCAAAGTGGAAGACGCTTTCTGTGGATACTTCGGCTGAAGTGTCAAAAACTAGTTTGGCGAGGAACCCTGGAGTGGATTTGACACTTACAGCTCGGAAGAAATACAACATTCACATTTTTTTTTTTTTTTTAAACGTTGCCAATTCTCGCCAATACTTAAATGTGAACTTTTGTCATTAAAAATAATCATCATTGCCTATATAATGAATCGGCTGAAAATTGGATCTTGTTAAGTACTCAAGTTGTTAAAAAGTCAGATAATTGACCACATGCCCAAAATTTTATGCCAAAGCAACAGCACAACATGCAAAATGCTGCCCCCCCCCCCCCCCCCCCTCATAAATGGCCTCATATGAAATATTTTTACACTCTGTTGCTTTAATGTAGACACAAAACTTTTGTGACAGGGTCCAAAGATCGGTCCCCACTTGGCTTGGTTCTAGCTTTGTACAACAAATCTGGGCCGGTACACCATGGTTAGCTTTCAGTCCCTGCTAAGCAAATCGTTAGTAATGCTTTGAGACCTAAAAATCATTACAGACTTCAAAGAAGCAAATTCATCTTTAGTGGATAGCTGTGATTACAGGTGATGACCTAATGAAAAAGCCAGGTAAGAAAGAGAGAGAGAACCTTCAGCTGAGCTTTTAAGCTCTGTGTCCAAAAACGCAAGCTTGTTATTACCAAGTCATTGTTAGTCATTACAAGAGACATACATAATTACACATAATACTCCCTTAAAAGTCACTATTATTGTAAGCAGTTCATAGGAAATTGTTAGTCCAAAAGGACTGTGATCATGGGATATGCTCACTCACACTTTCCTGCATTTTAGACCAATGAAATGCCTTTGAAATGACTGTATAAACACTGCACATTAGACAATGAGGAAAAAGCTTCTTGAAATGCCCTTTCTCTGAATGTTTCAGGGAAATGGCAGGGTTAAGGTTAGGTAGGGTTAGGTTGGAGCTCAAAAAGCCTGGACTAAAAAGCCTGGACTAAAAAGCCTGCTTTGGCAAGGGGGGCCACAGACATTTGCACAGGGTCCAGAATTTAATGCAACACCCCTGTCAGCCCTGAGAGTGCAGGATGGGAGATTTGCCTCAAATAGGTATTTCAAATACTTTTACCATTTAGACACCAGTAAATGTCCTGCAGATTAACAAGCAATATCTATTTACAACAGTAAACAGTATTTATTTTTCACATATCTGCATGTTTTGGTTAGTCACCTGTCTCGCTGAACATCATCAGGGATCTACAGCTGAAATAGTGCGTTTCACTTTATTAAGCCAGAATCTAGGCCTAATGTATTTCAAATATCAATTTTAAAATTGACCCTGTACAAGTGTGACCCACTGGTACAAGAATGGTTTTGGTCAAAGCAAAATGGTGTTTGATGCATATTACACAGGTGGAACACCTGCTGTGATGTTGCAATCATGGACTACATGAAGGAAAAGCTGTAGCAACAGACTAGAGAGCCTGTGATTTAAGACGTTGAATTTACAATAATCAGCCCTAGATAACTGAGGCTTCTGGCACTGGGCAGAACAGATGAAGCCCCAGAGAGAGAGAGACAGAGAGAGAGAGGCAGAGATTAAACTCGCTGAAATATGGCGCAGACTAGCTAATCACCAGTTTCCAGCAATTATGTTGCTACAAGAGGTGCATGACCTCTACATGTGTGATGCATGATGTATCTACTCCCAAAGCCCTTGATAAAGAAGGTGTTGATTAAAAAAAAAGCTGTTTTTAAATATAGTCACGCATGCCTCCACTGGAATGCATTAAAAGCATGGAAAATTAAATATCAATGCAAATATACCCCTCGGCCCAACAGAGCAGGATTCCAGGCATGGCTGGTAGAAGGAAACACGGCCTAATTAAAGCACAATGTGAAGAATTTCCTAGAGGGCCAGCAGCATGGTGATCACATTTGCGAGACCTTCCCACTCCCATTGTACTTCTAATAACAGTCATTTTCCTTGAGACCTGCCTCCGCCTTTCATTTTATCATAAATATGCTGCAAGACTGGAGTGTTTGCCATGCTATACTTATCTGTATATCAGGGCGGTCATGAGTTTCTCCTGAGCTTGTGACCGAGGGAATATTTAACCTGTATTTCAGTAATTATCCTCAAGGCATCACTATACACAGCAAAAATGTTGGTGTAAATCTAACACTGTTGGTGTACATTTAACACCCTAGGGTGTTTATATGAGACACCACGGTCTCAAATGCACACCAAGATTTTGCTGTGTAGGTACTCTAATCAAACAGTGGGAAACTATAAAAGAGATGTTCAATTATACAGCCAAGGACCACCTGAAGAGCTTGTTGGTTCGGGGGTGCATCAGGGAAGGGTCAAGTCGCCGGGGTTCTCTTTGCCTCATTCAATAAGGGCGACTTCCTCTTGCAAGGCAACGACTGCAGCCGCGAGCGCACTCACATAATGAGAAGAAAGAGGCGGGGTCTTCAGTGGAGGAGAGCACTTGCTTGTGTGCGCTCTCCCAAACTGATATGCGCCTTATTTTCTCGTCCCATTTAAAAGAGTCAACTGAAGGGATGTCTACATGCAAGGCTGGTATTCCACTATTAGTTCCACATGGGTATATATGCTCCATACGGTGATAACAGCCACTCCTGAACAGTGTCTCACTGCCCTACTTAATTAGGATCGGCTCCTTATTACACAGCTCTGGGAGATTTTCTCCTGGGCCTTGATACCAATATGCAGGGTCACTCAATACTGCACATCCACCAACCTCAGATACCAGATACCTACTGTAGTGGTCTGAGAAGAGGTTAGAGTACTATTCCATCCAAAATAAAACACTCAGCTTACTGTTGTTGGCATGAGTATAATAATCATAATTAGCTCTTATTTCACAGACATCTGAACATTTCGCCTTCCAAATACTTCTACCCAGACACACTGCATACAGGGGATCAAATAAAACGCCAGATCCACCAAATATATATACATTTTTTAAAAATTCTGCCAGAATCCAAAGAAATGATCAGACTGTCTGAAGGACATATTTTACTGTAGATTTGCAGCTTAAGGGCTATACCTGTCTGCCAAAAAATGTCAGTAATAAAAAACATTGTCAAGGACAGCAGCCGGCAGTAAAAGGCTAAAAACTGCCTTAACCAAGATCCAATCTGGAACCTGGAATTGGGAATGACACAAAAACAGCCCCCTGGTGAGATATGGACTTTGTTCCTAAGAAACGGGCAACAGGGCAGAACTGAAAGGGCCAGACAATCACGGGCTCACTCTCTGCCTGCGGTCTGCTGTGTGCTCTTAGCTTTTGTAGGACCTTTCAATCGATTTTGCCCCAAAGAGTGAACAAAATAGGACAGAAATACAGCTAATGCAACCAGCTTGCTGGAGCTATTTTGGCTCAAAGCCTGCTTGGCAGAGGCTCAAAAAGTGTGTTTACACACCAAATTAGAGCTCTTTGATGCAGCGTTCACACAGTTCACAGGGGAGACGAGAGACATGCACACCAGCAAAACTAAAAGGCCAAAAAAAAAAAAAAAAACCTTTCAAATGAGCCTGGACATCTCAGCCCGTTTGCACAGCCCAGAACACAACAGCCCAGAGAGCCATCATTTTACTCGTCAGTAACCATCAGGGAACTGCCACTTATGATTTTCGTGTCCAAGTCCCTTAAATTGTACACTTGTCAGCGCTCATGTTAATAACATTTCTGCTTAAGTTGCCACTGTCAGGGACTCTTGTTGAAGAGACCGCAAAGTAATCCCCCGATCGCATATCTGTGTCATTTTAAAGGATGGTGTGTAATATTCCACGCCGCACTATGCAAGTAATTAGTGGCTGTGTTTCGTACCTGTGCCAATGCAAACACTTCTCTGTGAATGGTGCAATTGGACCCTGGTATAGCTCTCAGCCCCTTGCAGTTTAAATGTACCCCGCTCCCATATGGACTGAATGGGATCTGGGGGATATTACCCATGATGCATCACAGCCTGTTCCCCTACGACCCCAACATTACCAAGGCCTCAGCGGAAACGGTGAATCAACAGTCTCTGTACCACAGGCCGAGCAGCAGATTGGACCAATCCAGCCCCACTGCGTCCTGTGTGCTTGGCCCAAATGCCTCTGCTATGCAGGAAAAGTGAGCAGCCTTGACTTTTTCCTTTCGCTCTCTCACTCCCTCCCTCAACTCCTCCCACCTTCTCTCTCCCAGCTGTATTTCAGCAGCTGCTCCCTGCAAAGGGACCAATGAGAGGGGAGAGCTTTCTGATGAGAAAAACACCAATCAGATGATCCTCTCCACCTGCATCAGGGAACAGTACCAAGTCAGCATGAGGAATGTCCTCACAGAGGCGTTTTTAGTGCTGTGTGCAGAACTATCGAGAAGCGTTTGTTATTCACTTTACTGACTGCAGCAATACAAAGAGGACAAGAGCACTAAAGACCAGAGCAAAGAGCAGGGAGATGATGTTGTGTGAGAGGTACATAAATACCCACAGCAGTCTCAGGTCACCTTCTCTCACTTTAAGGTGCCCTTTCCTGTGGCTGTGAAACTTTTAAAGCTTTCAGTGAAACTTTGTGACCCGTGAGCTCTGTGCATTCTGCTGAGAGGGGTGCAATTTCCATATCATCTAAGAGCCGCTGGCATTCACAGACTCGCAGCCATTTTCAAACCTGCTTTTGGCCCAACCTCACGCCGGCACCAAGTCTGCATTCGCAATTCTGTTACATAACCTCTGGCATCAGTATAACAAAAAGAGCCATTTTAAACGCTGGTTGTAAAGGCAGTTAGCGAGGCAACATTAGGCCTGCCATGCAGTAAAAATACCTGCTGCTTGCCAAGAGGGAAACAGGAACCTTCCCTACATTATGTGAAGTTACCCTATATATATAAAATAATAAACAACGAGGCTAGTAAAATGTAACAGCCTTCAGGCCCCGGCCAAGTGCTACTACAGAGCAGAGTCTCGGGGAGGAAAAAGTGAGAGAATGATTTAAAGTGAGAAAGTTGAGCTGCATTCTTCAATAAGCACCGATTGCCATCAATTTGTTCTGCTCGGTGCTTTGCAAAATGATACATCTGTTCGGGGAGCGGCAGACGTGATGTGGAATGAGCACATTTTCTCCTTAAGGGCTTGCAAAAGCACGCAGAGCGTGCACACGTTGCTGTATACCTTAAAAGTGACCCAAGAGCTGATGTACGGTTACCAGGGTTCCTGTTTCCTATGTGTCTGTGTGTTGCCATGGAAGCCAAGGCTTCTGGACAGGAGGCAGGGCCAGACTGAGACTTTAAACACTGAAACTGAAGTGTGAGCGAGCGCTCTTTCAAGCTTTTGGAGTGGGGGTGTGGGGGTGTGGACGGGGGCGTGGATCCCCCTTGCTCGGTCAGGCTATGCCCAAGTCTTATCAGGACACTGTAGTCCAATCCCCAGGCCCCCTCCTCCTTCAACGCAGCTTCCTCCGCCCCTGCTGAGGACCGCCCAGAAGGTTCCGGGCTCCGCCCCCCCCCCCCCCCCCCCAGCGGAAGCATGTGAGCGAAGGCGGGGGATCCGGGCGGTGACAGCCCAGGGAGAGAGAGCCAGATGCCCCCCAACTCGACAGGGAGACGGCCAAAGCGTGGGACACGAGGTGGATAGGGGCTGCCGAACTGCACAACCCCCAAACCCTTTCGCCCCCTGCATCTCCCCGCACCGCCCCTCCCCCTCCCCTCCAGCACATCTGCACAGCATCCTGTTTACGAGACAGTCTACTGTCAAGCGCATTTGGGTTCGTTCAAAAAAAATGTTTCAGTGTCTTTACTTTTATTGATTGTGTACTTTGTCCTACCCGATTCTGGTCACACTAAAAATGATGCAAATAAGCAGATATAAATATGTGGAGGGGCTACTCATACTCT
>CM056377.1:12727735-12747172 GCA_029718625.1 Synaphobranchus kaupii | reverse complement strand
CTAAATGGTACTAAACTGTTGGACAAACCGCCCATAATTTTACTGCCCGGGAACATATTACAGAACTGTAAAACAAAACTAGCATTCATATGCAATTAGCATCAATGTGGGAATATATTAGTATTTATTTGGCACCCTGTAAATGGTTGCAGCTGGAAATCACAGCTTCATTCCTTTGCAGGGTTGAATTTGGTGGTGTAAAGTCAGGTTGTCCTATTGAAGTCATATATCAAGAATCTGCATGTACTTGATGTAACACGGGACTGTAAATTACTCTTCGATCTGGTCCTGTTGAGTGCAGTCAGTGTAACATTTAGCCATTCACCAGCACCTATAAATGTTCAGCATCAGTTTACATTGTAATCTGAAGTAAAAGGGGCTCTCTTCTTGCCCTGAATGAATCCGTAAATTTTTGTGATGGTGCTAGCCTGATGTAATGCCATGGTGTGAAGTCTCAGCAGTGTTGTTTACCGCTCTTGTTGGTCTGAGCCGCCTGCAGATGGCCATTAACCATTAATCACGTACCCGATATTCACACAGGAAGTCCAGACAGAGATGAGGTTTTGATGCACCTCTGCTCTCTCTCTGACCTTGGAAAAATACTGCCCTGACCCCCCCCCATTATATTTACTGGGCACGGCAAGTCGGCAACCCCCCTTTAAGTACTAAATAAGGTGGTGCTTGCTGTTACCAAGTTTCTAAAGCCTGTGAAGGGTGCAGGGTGCAGTTAACTCCCTATAATAACCACAATTGTTCACTGGTGTTAAATAAAAGAAAAGGGGGGAAAAAACAGCACCTCCTCTTGGTCCAAGTGCAGATTAATAGCCCACAGTGAAGGAGAGGCAGAACAGCAGTAATGGAGCTGCTCCCAGAGCTCTGCTGCGACTCTCTCTCCCTCCCCTCCCTCCCTCTCTCTCTCCCTCCCTCCCACTCCCTCCCTCCCTCTCTCCCTCCCACTCTCCCTCCCACTCTTTCCCTCCCTCCCTCCCTCCACGCCGCTTTTCTGTGAGAACCTCCAGTTTCCCAGGTGAGACTGAGAAAAGCAGGTGAGGCCTCACTCTGGATCCAGCCTTTGTTTATTATCCGGTCTCTTGGGAATATTCACGCGCCAAGAGATGCTATCTCATGCACATTCTTTACCAGTGATGCTTACTGCCCCCCCCCCCCACTGCCACGCCCTCATCCCATAAGCCTCATACTGGGCTGTGTGCTTTTCCACTCTCAGCCAATCAAAACTGTCCACTGATCGCTAAATGCAAATGTCATGTGTCGTCCTCCTCCAAACTGGATTTGTTGCATGGGAGCTGCATGCAGTGCAATAAAGCTGTGCAACGACTGCCTTCAATTCTGCACAATTGTACCCAAGACATTTCTTTCTTTTTGTCCCCTCCCCTTTATGGGGTTAAAAGACGGCGATGAGAAGGTCTCAGCGATGCACGTTACGCACAGCTTTAATGATATTATTAATAATATAAATTAATAACATGGTGTTCTCTTGGTGTTTTATATTGGACCTGCTGTCTTTGATGCCAGGCCGTGATTGGATCTCTTGGGTGTGACTTTCAAGTCGTGGGGTAGATATTAGTGAGTAGTTTTAATTTTTTATTTGGATTGGGAGGGTGATCTGCGGGAGCTGCTCTGTCTCCATGAGCACTCATCACATGCTCCGATCGCTCCAGCGGCTAAAGTATAAAGGCTTGTCCTCTGCCACCGTTTCCCCCGATCGATTCCTCAGCTAAAGATTTTACAACGTCGCTTTACTCTGTCTCTACCTGATACCTGCAGCTGTGCTGTGTTCTTAGTGAGCCGCTGTGGTCAGGGGGACTGGACTCACCTCCAGAAACTCGGCCTGAATGAGTGTGTGGTCATCAACGGTACCCAACCTGATTTTCTTTAATAAAGCAGCGATCTCAGAGCCACACAAGCAGTCGTGCACACCGGCACGCGCCGAGCCAATGAACAATGAACTAAATAATAATGAATACAGTGAATTTAGCTCTTGCTACTTACCTGAGGCAGGAATAAATTGCATTTTTTTGGGTTTAATACAAACTTCATTACAAAAGTCCTATTTATGCTGCCTACTTCATTAGAGAGGATGCGGTTCTCTGAACGCCTGAGTTGTGCCTGTGATATTGTGCAGAGACCCATCTACCCCCGAGCCCCTGAACCGTGCATTAATTCAGAGTGAATTCAGTGAGAAAACGCTGGAAGGCAGAGGGGGCTCCCTCCTGACAGAACATTGATGTGACGGCTCAGGAGGAAGAGGAGGTGTTTTTGAGGAGGAGAGGTGCTCCTGTAATGAGTACAGAGCGATGTTCGCCAGGTCTTAAGGCATTGGGCTGTGATTCCGTTATCTGCTATATGCGTTTACCAGTGAAAGTGTGCGTTTCGCTCTGTTTTAAGCAGGCTTTTGCCCATTGAATATGGTCATCTGTCTGGCAGGGCTGAACGATATTTATCGAACGCGATAAACGGTAATAAGTACCATGTTGGGTATTGCCTTGTTTTTTTGTCTTTTTTTCTTGAATTATACCTGATGTGGTTGTAAACATCCAAACGTCAGAGGCTGTGTAATGCTTCCGGGGAAAAGCGCCACCATTGTTATCGATCGGGTGTTGATAAGACGGCCAATCGGCGGCTAGGCGTTGCAGCTTCCATGCGATTGGCGAAAACACATCACATGATCACATGGAAGCTGTACGAACTTGCCTGCTGATTGGCTGTCTTTTGAACACCTAATAGATAACAGCGGTGATGTTTTTTCCCAGGAGCATTTCACGTGGCCTCTGAAGTTTGGATGTTTACTACCACATCAGGTACAATTAAAAAAAAATTTTTTTTTTTAAAAAGATGAAAAGAGAGGCAATACCCCAACATGGTGGCGACGGCCGTTATTGCATTCGATAACTATTGCGGTATATCGCCCAGCCCTACTGTCTGGTTGCCAGTGCAGGTCTCTGGTGCGGGTGCGTGCCCATTTGCCATGGTGTGCAACTGTGCATCACCCACGGCAACACTCTCCACGTGATGTGGACACACCGTGCAGGGCGGGAGGGTTCTTGCAGAGTGTTAAATCAGAGTCTCTCCGCACCCTCTCCTAATTTTGTCACACGCTGCTGTGTAGACACGGACCAGAAAATAAAACTAAATATAATATAAAATGTAACTGTTTTCACCAGTGACATTGGCCTATACTAGTTATTTACGTTGGGTGAGCTTATTTAGTTGTTCTTGCACATTCATGCACAACAACAAAATGGAAAAAAAGTGATTTTCATATTTTGTGTTCATTTAGTTTTTAATCAATGAGATATACTGCATGTAGGCTTAACTTGTTTTTGTATCCAACTATGTAGCGTTACCATCGCAACCCACGCTGCAAACGGCCCTCATTTTAAAAATATCACTTGTTCCAGATCAAATGCGATTTCATTTGATGCCAACTGCCGCATCAACCTTTTAGGTGCATTTAGCGGTAGTGAGTCAACCGTTATTAATCAGAGTGCCGCCGCCGCCGTGGATCTGTGCAGCTATTAGGTTTTGACAGCTGCGTCTCGAACGGCTCTCCACGGCACGTAACCGCGGAGTAATCTCACTTTTTAAAGAGGTAATTGTGTCAGCGCTGAGACGCGTGAGAATGACAGGAAAGAGAGGGGTGATTTTCATGCCTCTGACGCTGTGCTTCAAATACCAATGCAGAGTTTTAGAGGGTCTCGAGGGGCTTCCTTGATTGAGGTGCTCCTGAGAGCCCTGGTGGATTTTGTTGTCAGAGAAACGCATGCACATGTTGGATAAACATGTTTTTGTGACGGATGGGAAAGGTACCATGCCTGGCTGGCGTACATGTACTTGATGACAGCTTGACAGCTGGAAATGCCGCAGGTGATTTCCTCTCTTGGGTAAGTGAAGCACACAGATTGGGATTGACAGCACTGCATTCGCTAAAATTCTTAAACTTAATAGAGGTGAAGTAAGTCTTTTTTTTTTATTGGCTTTGTTTATAAAGTGTGCAGTCCAGAGCAGTCAGAGATTTCAAAGCATCCTTTTGACGTGATCAAAATAGTTTCAGTGTCTGGTTTCCTCATTAGAGTTGGGTTTTTATTGCACATTTCCCACAGTAAAAACCGAGATGAGGTGCTTTTGCTCTGCAGTTGGAAAGGGACACAGCTGATTGAAGTGCTGGAGAACTGATCAACCCGGGGTTCACCAGTTTCAGTACTGATACAGATAACTGTGGCTGGAAACTTGGAAACTTCTGTGACCTGGACTAGGCACTTGTCTGTCATATTCTGAATCAAGCTTTTGGTTTTCTCTCTCTCTTTCTGTCTCTCTCTGTCTCTGTCTGTCTCTCTCTGTCTCTCTCTCTCTCTCTCTGTCTATCTCTCTGTCTATCTCTCTCTGTCTTTGTCTCTCTTCTGTTTTTTGTTTTTTTGTGTGTGCATTGTGTGTGTGTGGGCACGTACGTGTATGCATGCGTGTGTGTGTGTGTGCATTTGTGTGTGTGTGGGCACGTACGTGTATGTATGCGGGTGTGTGTGCGTGTGTGTGCGTGTGTGTGTGTGTGTGTGGTAGCCTCCAGCCCCAGAGCTATGTACCCTTGGCTCGCTGTAGCTACTGTAGGTGCTTGGCTGCTATAAAACAGGCCAGTGATATGTACAGCAGCTCAGTCCTTCCTCCCTATACCAGCTCTGCCTGTTATCCCCAGGACTATTACTGCTTGTGTGCTGATGATGCAATGCTGAGCTGTGGCCCGGGTGCCATACGCATGTGTACATGGTGTGAGAGAGTGGGAATTATTGTGCAGCCCCTGATTATTGGGGATCTAAATTTAAACCGAGAATGTGAGAGTAGGTGTGTAGGGAAGGGTGTGAATGACATTATGAGAAGAGGGAGTGAGTGGGAGGGAGGGAGGGAGGGAGGGAGGGGAGGGGAGGGGAGGGAAGGAGATCTCACAAGAGTTGCACGTATGGGAGAAATACACAGGGAGTGGGCCTCTGTCCTGTTTCTCATTACCTTCCACAGGTAAGAGCAGGTGTGGCATGCTGCAGCGCTGGGCCTGTGAATCACATCGGAACTTTCCATTCTCTTAAGCACCTGTGCCTGTAATGCGGGGCAGTTTAGGTGTGTATGTGTGTGTTGGTGGGGGGGTGTAGGTCTGCTACGCCTGCCTGGTGTGGTTTTAGCACCTGGGAAGCCGGTCCTGACCCCTATCGTCCTATTTGTAGTACAAACGGGGTGACAGGCTGTTTGTTTAAAACCTCACTGTTGTGCCTGACATCTGTTGTGACAGAAACCAAACACTCAGAGTGAAATCTCCCCAGAGTGAAGCTGCTTTCTGAGGAGGGAGCCTGTTGCCCTCCATTTTCTTTTTAAGTGGCCGTGGTCCACTTTAACAGAGCCAAGATTGGAGGAGTGTGCCGTCCGTCATCGGTCTCGACCCACCCCCCACCCCACACACACACACACACACACACACACACACACACACACACACACAGACACACACACACTTCGTGTTTCATCATCTGGTCTGACATTATCACCGATCCACAGCTGGATTATCATGGTCATGCATTTGATGACCCCTGAGCTCCAGGTATTGCCTGAACCATGCAGTTCAGGTTAGAGTGCTTTGGCTGCGTAATGGCAGGGTAATGACTGACACTATGCACACCCTGCCATCGTTTTGGCTGTCCCCCTTGGAGAGGGAGACCATTTTGTTCATCAAACCGCATAAGATAATTATCAAGGCTTTGTAGGAAATTAGAATAGCTGGCATGTCATATTGAACACGTTCAAGGCTTCGCTAATGGACTTTGCTGCTCCTAATCGCTTATTGTTCCTCTGCCAATAATACAGACTTGAGCAAAGGTGGGTATGAAGGGCCGTATCGGTTTCTGTATTTCATTCTGGCTCTTAATTATTAAATTAGCACATTATCTTTTGTCCATATATGAAATGTTTTTAATGTGGTTTAATCTATGATTGAATCAGCCTTAATTAGCTAACTTATCCCTTATCCTCTGGGTAATTGGTGGAAGCAGGACCCTGCATTTACATGTAGGGCCTCAGATGAGAGCCCCCCCCCCCCCCCCACCCCCCCGCTACTTTACCCCTCGTGCCATGTCAAAAGCCAACTGCTGAAACGACCCTAACGGTTCCTTAGTCTTGTCACCACTCAAATTCCCTTCATAAGGTTTGCCTGGGATCATATAGTGTTTATAACATGTGAACGATTCCCCGCTGCTGTGGTCAGGAGTGAAAAGTGCACATTTGCTATTAACGGTTCCAACATCTGGCAGTATTTTAATAATTGCTCAGTTTTCGTTCTCCGATACCTCTTGAAGAAAAGCAAGCAGATGGATAATGGCGTAGCTCAGTGTGGATGGAAAGAGTTTAATAATAACGGGTTAAACGGCAGCATTTAGGAGAGGTTACAAAAGTAGCATCTCTTAATAGCCAAAGGAAATGTAGAGAAGAAAGTCATTGTAAACAAGGTGTGAATCATGTGACACCCCCCCCCCCCCCCCCCTAATGGTAGAGTCATTTACAGTTATTATAATCATGGCAAAATACTTTGGAATAACACATTTATATCCCTCCTGCTTTCGGGCTTGCAGATGAGTGACACGCACAAAAATTAAAGGTGGATGGACAGGAAACGGCAGATGTTTTCCATTATAAGAGCTTTCCGGAGTATCCGTCTCTTAAACGAGAACGACAGCTATACGGGGCCGTAATTCTATGGAAAACAGCTGCAATTTATCATGTCATTCCTTGTGAATTCAGTCCGAAGCAACAAGAAATCTGCGCAGGTCCAATAAAGAGGCCTCAGGTTTTCTGTTGCTTTACAGGTGGACTCGTCGTTTAGGTTTTTTACGGCGCACAATGAACGAGGTAGGCTGGTCCTCATTGATTTGATTAGCAGCCTTTTTCATCTGGACGTGCATAAGGGATATGCACAGGGTTCATGCTGAGGGCATGGGCAGACTTGCATTTACTTTCGGTCACGACAGTTCCCTTCAAGGCCTTAACTGAATGGCAGCTCATTCTCACACTAAATGATGAGTGCATAATGAATGCTAATGATGATGAATAGAGCCACATAATGCGGCTAAGAAAGTTCTCGGCTACTTTTCCCCACAATGCCACTGTGAAACATTGCCTGGGTGAATTTGAGTTCTGAATATGTTCTCATTAGCCCTCGAGACCCTTCGCCTTTCTGCTGGATTTCTGTGCTGAATGCTTTCGTAAGTGAGGATAATCTGTTTTTGCCAGAAATACAGTCGGGTCCAGGTCCGGGTAAAAGTATTTGGACAATGACACATTTTTTGTTGTTGTTTTGGCTCTGTACTCCAGCACATTGGATTTGAAATGGAACAGTGACTATGAGGTTAAAGTGCAGACGCTCAGCTTTAATTTGAGGCTTTTTACATCTATATCGGGTGAAAGGTGTTGCAATTGTCGCCATTTTAATACATAGCCCCCCCCCCCCCATTTTAGGGGTCCAAAAGTAATTGGACAAATTACCATAAACTTTAATAAAGTTATCATATTTCATATTTGGTTGCATGTCCTTTGCATGTCATGACGTCCTGATGTCTGTGACCCAACAACATCAAAATATTTTATTTTCAGGTACTCTTACAAGCGATACTATGATCTCTCTGCGTTTGAATGGATCTCTATGGGAATTGGGCGGGTGGGACTAGATTAAAGGGATAGTTCGGAATTTTGGACATAATGTCTCAATTATGACTTACCCATGATGTAGTTGATTGATGGAAACCGTTTTCCAGCTAATTCCATCGTCGTCGTATTTTATTTGCTTTGGGTGCACTGTGGAGTGTTTAAGTGCATTTTGGTAGTGGATGCTACCGGTTACCTTAGAGTTGCGCTAGTATTAGCAACGTGTATATGTCCAAAAGAAGGGACAAGCATGGAATTAGCTGAAAATGGTTTCCATCAATCAACTACATTATGGGTAATTCGGAATTGAGACATTATGTCCCAAAATTCCGAACTATCCCTTTAAGCTGTAAATTACCCGGGAATAGTATGGACCTCATGGTTGGCTTAATGTCTAAGTCATCAATGGTCTGAGGTATCAAACTAGCCTCAAACCATCACTTTGCTGCCAGATATGCAGTAGATATGGATGGATCAGTTTTAAGGGTCGTTTCTCCTGACTATTTAACTCTGGACAAATGAGTCAGGAAAAACAACCACTCCAGCAAAACAAGGTAATGTTAAAAGAAAATTAAGATTTTGTGTTTAAAGTAATGTCTGTTGAATTAAAATTAATTTCATTGTGGCAGATAATAACAAAAGAAAGGGGTGTGCTCTGGACAGATACACATGCAGTACAGGTGATACACATACAGTACAGGTGATACAGGTGCAGTACAGGTGATACACATGCAGTACATGTGATACACATACAGTACAGGTGATACACATGCAGTACAGGTGATACACAGTACAGGTGATACACATACAGTACAGGTGATACAGGTGATACACAGTACAGGTGATACACATGCAGTACAGGTGATACACATACAGTACAGGTGATACACATACAGTACAGGTGATACACATGCAGTACAGGTGATACACATACAGTACAGGTGATACAGGTGATACACAGTACAGGTGATACACATGCACTACAGGTGATACACAGTACAGGTGATACACATGCAGTACAGGTGATACACAGTACAGGTGATACACATGCAGTACAGGTGATACACATACAGTACAGGTGATACACATGCAGTACAGGTGATACACCTTCCCATTTCCACTCGCTGTCTGTGAGAGGACAACCGGAACCCTGTAAAAGTTATTCCCAAATGGTCTTCAATGTACAGTATGGTGTATTGCTAGTATAAAGTGGATGGCTGGATATATCTGGGTTGATAGCTTGAAAGTTACAAAGTTACTGAAAGTGGTGTAGGGGGTAAAACCTATGATCTCATTAGATCAATGTATACAGGGAACAAATGCGGCATAAAAATTGGCAACAAAAGAAAGAATTTCTTCTCTCAGGAGCGTGGTGAGAGAAAGGGCTGCAACTTAAGCCCAACTCTATTGAATATCTATATTAATGATTTGGCAGACATATTAGAGTAATCTGCAGCGGCTGGTCTCACTCAACACGAGACTAGAGATTAAGTGCCTGTTCTATACAAATGACCTTGTTCTGCTGTCCCGCATTGAAAAACGGTTGCAACGAAGCCTAGATCAGTACTGCCAGACCTGGGCCCTGACGATAAACCTGAATAAAACTAAAATTATGACATTCCAAAAAGGATCCAAATCTCAGGGAACAAAAAACACAAAGATAAATTATATTTATCTTTCCTCCAATTACAATTATTTAGGATTACAAATCAGTTTCTACCGGAAATTTCAACATTGCAGTGAAAGAACTAAGCGATAAAGCATGCACAGCCTTCTACGCCATAAAACAACATTTCTGTAGAGATTCCAATTAGAATTTGGCTCAAAATCTTTTCAGCTACAATTGCAATTTATGACAGTGAGGTGTGGGGGTCCACCCATCAGTCAAGAATTTGGCAAATGGGATAAACCCTGCATGCAGAATTCTGCAAACATATCTTAGGTACATAGAAACGCAACAAACAATACATACGGGGCAGAATTAGGCCAATTACCCTTTAATTATCAAAGTACAAAAAAAAGGGGAATCAAATTTTGGAAGGACTTAACATATTGACCCTCACTCACATCAACACAAAGCCTGCGATACCAAGACTTGAACAAAGACAACAATCCCCTCACTCAGCTCATCCTCAGCCTTAGGTCTCTACATACTACTCAAACACACAATGACTCCTCACTGGCTCAGGATAAGAACAAAACTACAAACCTACTGTACTTAAAATTGGCCAATTTGTAACACAACTGAAACAAAATTGTATCGCTTATTGGGACTCTCAAACAGAATAATAAAATGAAACCGTCTCTGGCCCTAAAAAGATATACTGTAGCAAACTACCTGACCACAGTCACTGACAAAAAACTTGAGAACCACCTTGACAAGGTACAGACTCAGCGAGCTCCGCCTAGCCATAGAGACCAGCAGGCACAAAATGGGTCAACTATGTAAAAACAGTAAGATTGAAACGGAAACAATTCCTGATTGTGCCAAAATCGACCAAATTCACAATAAATCTACCCCAAAATTGAGATGAATGAAAATGTCCCCAATTCGACAAGACAGCTGATGCAGATAAGCTACCTTTGTTTTTCGGGGAAAACAGACTGCAGCATGAATAACCCTGTCATCCACACATGCATATACACACATACGAGCACGCAGCATGCACACGTACAATCTTACAGGCACTCACGTAACACACACACCCACACACCTAACATCACTATATTTTTTGTTATAGCCATTTTTACACCTAAAATCCATAATCTATCATCATGCTTTGGAAACACAAATTGCTGTATTTATTATGTCAATAAAGCACTTTGAAATTGAAAAGAGAGAGAGAGGGAGAGAGAGTAAGTGCGTGAGTGTATCTACATTTCGTACCTGCAGCTGGGGGAACAGCATAATCCCTTTTTAATACCTACGATTACCACACTCTTCAAGGCATTAAACTCGCCCCTGTCTCCCTCTCCACTGCCGTTCCTTTCGTAGCTCACGTCCAGGTTTGAGGTGAAATTCATACGGCCTCGCGCGCACTCAGCTGTCTCAGATTCACTGCAGTGGATTCATTAGGACCCCGCTGTGTATCAAGGTGTTAGCTTTTTAACTCTTTGAAGAGTTTTTGGAATGTTTTTACATTCAAAATTCTAAAATCAGAGTTCTAGAACTCCATTGCTTTCATACCAGTAGTGATTGTTACATCAGAATTAGAATGCTCAGTTAGGAACATTCTAATCACATATTTGTGATCGTAAACCTTAAAGGGTTAAGTACATTCCACACTAAGTGCTGGATGTTTCAGCAAAGAGGCAGAACTGTAAAATCACTCTCTCTTTTGCTTTTCTGTGTCGACCAGTGGTTCCCAAACGGGACACCCCCCCCACCCCCCCCCCAAAAAAAAATAATTTCAAGCTAAAAATGACTCCATGAATATGTTATAAGAATGTATTTTAATGAACTGGCATAAATATGAAGTGAAACTTCTTAAAATGAAGAATTGTTCTCAACCACACAGCTGATAAGAAAAAAAAATAATGTCAACAATTGTGATTGAATTGTTTGAACTAAGGCTATTTTGTTGCTGAGTATGCATATTTACAGATCAATGTTTAACTTAAAATAATAATTAATTTGTTTAAAAAAAAGTTAATTCGTCGCATTTTTTATTTTCTTTTGCTTCGTACAAAATGTAAAATATGCGTACTTTTTAGGTTAATAAGAAAAACAAAGAACAAAAACAACTCCATGTATGGAGCTAGCAGGCATTTTAGTGTTGAAAGCACAGTCTCTTGATGCGAGAGAGATTGAAGAGAGCACAACGCGTAGATCTGACTCCGCTGACAGACGATGCCTTCTCTTGCTTTTCACGTATTTCAAATATGGAAATGAATCTTGCGGCTCCCCTGGCCAGTCATTACGGCACCCACTTTGGGAACTACTGGTGTAGACCGCTTTTTTTTTTTTTTTTTTTTTGCTGTTGCTCGTCTCAGTAAACCTCCAGTGACCTCTTCGTTTGCCATTGCAAGCTGCGTTTATCAGTGATTAACAACCCGTCTACACAAAGCGTATTAATACATGTCTGTTATATACCGGAATATCATGACCTCTTATAATAACACACAGTTAATATCCAGGGGTTTTCATTTACCTCCAGTGCAACAACAACCTATAAACGCTTACTTAATGTATTCTTTCTAATCATGTGAGCATCAGTGTGATTTACAACACAATGGTTATTTCCCTGTCTCTGTAGCTGTCATAAAGAGGTAACAAGTGCCGTTATCCTTCTCATTAAGGGACACTATATGTGAAATCCAATCTTATAATATGCAGGGTCCAATGGCACTCCCAGTAGGCCTGTTAATGTCAGTGAGAAATGCACAAAGGGGGAGTTTACACTTGTTTGATGCAGGGTTATTAACATGGACTGTGCAACACAGCTGACACCAGCCACAGCTATGGGCGTGTCTGTGTAATTTGTTCTTTGGGAATTTTCTTGAACACTTTTGGTTATAATGTTGTCTGCTGTTTCAACAACTTTTTCTGTTTCACACATGCTCACACGCACGCACGCACATACCCATTTGAGGGCAAGTTTGAGAATAGACTAGAGAATCTGCATTTAAAGATTATTTTTGTTGTCTTTATTTATTAAGAGTTTATTTGAAGTAATTTTTCCATCATGGATAATGTGTAAATGATTGGAATTGTTCACATGCGATGGCTGTCTTTCCAGAAGCTTCCTCGCATTCGGAAATTCAGCGGTGGTCCTATTTTCATTGCCACCAGCTCTCCTCCACCAGTGCCATTCCTGTTGCTGTGGCAACCTCTGGGCTGTCTCGCAGCCTGCCAGTGAGGTGAAGGAGTGCTGGAGCGCCAGGTGGCCAGCGTGCCTTCAGGACTATAGAGTGTAGAGGCTCAGTCAATAAGCTGCAAAATGAAAAGGCCTCTCTGGCAAACCTGCCGACACTCAGCAGAAGAACAACCCCTGTGTACGCGGCACACTTGGATACATTTATATCACAATGCCTCATATTGGCATTTGACTGAAAGTGTTTTGCGTCGTTCGAAATAATAATAATAATAATAATAATAAACTTTATTTATATAGCACCTTTAATAAAAAGAAGCTTCCCCACTTCTTTTACAATTTACTTTTGGAATGCATAACAAGTCATCCCCAGAAGATCTGAGGGCACATATGGGCTGATATCTATTCAGCAGGTCAGATATGTAAAGTGGTGCTAAACCAGTCAGAGCTTTAAAAACAAGTAAAATAATTTTAAAATCAATTTAATGAGGATGACAGTGTCCTGTGCGCCAGGCTTGGCTGTAAGATGTGGCCCGGGGCAGCTTGTGTAAAATGTCAGCGTTATCCCCAAATCCCGGTTTTTAACGGGAGCGGAACCTCAGATACCCCACGTAGCCGGGATGTCTCAGTGTGCCGCCTGTGATATTTGGGCTGGCGCTGCCCCGGGCCCCTCTCTCTCTGTAGCTGTAATGGGGGGATGGCTGTGGGGGCGCTTTTGTCGCCTGTGTATTGCACGCTCCCGCGTGTTTCTCCTCTGTGTAGCGGCGCGACCCCCCCCCCCCCCCACACACACACACCCCGGCAGAGCTGGCCAACTGCTGTCCCGCTGCCCTGGAGCGGCTTTTGTGCGTTCCATTATTAATAACAATTTTGATTGAACTACTTCTGGGACATGGTTGTGTAATATATTCACACGCTTGGGAGAGGGGCAGGGAGAGCAGAAGAGACCCACCCAACAGTATTTTAACCAGCAGTCCTCACACATTTGTTTTCCCAAAAAAATTCTTACGTTGTTTATTTTTTCTTGTCTTTGTAGTCATTTTACAGCAGAACTAATTGTGCATTCAAACGTCTGAATGTGTGGCCCCCCTGTGCTGCCGGAGGAGCCACAGAGAGATGGGTAGTCTGGCAGCACCTGGACACTGTGTGTGTGTCCCTCAGCACTGTGAGAGCTGTCTGCCAGCTAAGGGGCGCATTGGAGACCTGCAGATAGGAGCTAAAAATACTCACCTGCGTCGTCTCATACCTGCATCATCCAGCTGGCACATAAGTACATGGGAAGGATAGGGGAGGGGGAGGAGGAGAGGGTGGGGGTACAAATTCTCACAAAGTAATGAATTTGCTGGTTTTCAGTACTGGGGGGGGAGGGGGGGGGGGGAGAGAAAATCCAAGTATAGCTAGTTATGATAATGGACATACCTCACACCTCACAGCAGCAGAAATACAGCATGTCTTCTGGCTTGTATCCCACAGCACATAATGACCCCTTTAACAGGCCAAAGCCAGTGCACCACTCATGCTTTGGTGCAGTGCTACAGTACTTATGAAGACGTAGAAGAAGGAATTAGAGAAGTATAACCTTAACTGTAGCAATATAGGCCACTGCACAGTATTGGATGTCACGTTGTCATCCTTCCTGGTGGGGGTTGTTTCACTGGAACAGTGGGTGTGTCTCTCGGCAGCATGCTTGGACTAAGCCGGTGTGATAAGAGTTCCCCAGGATGGATTTAGCTCCTTGTTGCAGGGTCGGGTGAGCTGAGGTCACAGCACAAGCAAGCCCCCTCCTTCATTGGGGGTGTGATGGTGCTGATAGCGGAGAAACCATCCCAGCAGGAGTCTGACTCTACACACGCTCCCGGCTAGCTCACTCTTCAGATACCTGCATTCCCCTGCCGATCAGGGGCGGAAGACCCCTGGCATGGTGTAATCCTGTACTCGATCCCCACTCTCTTTCCAGAGCTCACCAGAAATCATTAGAGCTTGTGAGACGGTCACACTGCATTTCTCGTCTAACCGTTTCACCAGTCCCGATAAGAGCTCTCTTTCCTTCACAAGCCTGTTCAGGGCAGGGAACCGATGTGGGGGTTTGATCCGACCAGACGGGCAGAAATGGAAAACTGCGAAAGCAATCAACACCTCGGCGGTTTAGCGCATCAGGAGGAGGTAGAGGCTCAAGGCGATGGCGGATAAAAAGGTCCGATGTTTTCATTTTCCAAAAGAACAGCCACGCTGATGATCTAAAGCAGAACATTGCTCTGTGCGACCGCTGAAATGGGACTGTTTGTACAGCAAACACCCTCCTGTTTGTGGACTGCAAGCTTGGTATTTTTAACGACATGGCAAACAGAATGATCTGCTGAGCTGGCTCACTCTGGAGTACTATATAGTTTACTTTTATTTGTTTGTTTCAACTTTTTCTCTTTTTTTTTTCCCCCTCCCCACAAACACTTCTTCACATCGCTGTGTTAGACGCTGTCACAGAATATTCAGTCACTTCAAATCCCTTCTTACCGCTTGTGACACTGTTCTCGCAGGATATGAGTACATGAGTTTGTGCCTCGTGGCTGAAGTTTCTGATTGGCTGTGGCAGGCACTGTCCTCGCCTAAAGGGCTTTGGGCTGGTGCTGTCTGCTGGGATGCTGTGTGGGGGACCGTCAGCGCTATTGTCCTGACCTTTTGCATCTAACTGGCGGGGCTTGATGTCGAACCCAACCCTTTTGACATCCTGCCCCCTAGACCTATCCAGAGCTTGGAAATGCCGAATGCGGATATTTTAACCAATTGCACGCGTCGTTGGGCGGGGTTGGATCGACATCCAAACCTGGCCCCTTCCACATCCTGCATGCAGTTAGCTGTACTTAACCTTTGCACTAATTTCATTTCCTGTGAATTAATGATGGTTGTTGCCGCTGGTGGGGTCTGGTAGGTCGTCTCTGCTTTCTCCTGTGCAGATGGAGACTCTGTCCATGGAGCTCTTGGTGATGGTAGATGGACGGTGGTAACCGTGGTAACCCTGGGTGGAATAACTCAAAAACGACAGTGCGTCTGACTCCAGTGGAAAATATTAATGAAGAGCTTTCAGTGGTTGTATATAAACTGCCCCCCCCCCCCACCCCATAGTTGTAGACATGATTATGTTCAACACACTAACGGTGCTGAATTTGAGCCCTGCACTGACTGCAGCACTTGAAGTATCTCAGCACAGCTTTCACATGTACTGGTTACTTTTAATTTTGTATTTTCTGGATTTTGACATTTTTCATGACATTTATATTTAATGAATCTGCCATCGGACTAATCCCTCCGTCAGCAGTTTTACATGAAAATGAAAAATTTTTTAAAATAACACTGTCAAGTGTCCCCTGAAAACAGACTCTCGTTTCAGACCTGTTAAGCTGTTTTGCAGGTGCACTGAGAAACTCCCAACAGCAAACTCATCTGTCAGTCACAAGCTCTGACTAACTCATGTGAGGGCCACATACTCTATATTGGTTTCTTCAGGTGCGCCGGCCAGCACATCTAATTAAAATGTCACGAGTCAGTTGAGTAGATAGCTGCAACAGCATGTACTGTGCATCAGAAGACATCTATTTCTTACTCTGACAGGGAAACTGATTTGCAGGAAAAATTATTTTTCTGCCAGTTTGAATGATTGCTGCCAGTTTGATTGATTGCTCTCAATGTACTGGAGTTTGGATTTTGACCAATAGCGTGCAGAGTTAACCCGCCCTCCCCCGATATCGAATGGCACCAATGGTACTGTCCTCTCCTGGTAGGTGGGGAGTTTGAGTTCCTTCCTGTGTTTTTTCCCCCCCATTATAATTTGCACTAGGTTTTTGGGGACGGCTTCACCAAATCCCCTCTCTGGCTAACCACACCACATACATTCTGTGCTCATTCAACAAAGTCACACACGGTTACAGCTTGAACTGCCCATAATTCAAATTTACAGCACGAACATTTGATCAATACCGAATCAAAACATCTTAAAACATAACAGTGGGTTAGCTACATTTTTTTTGAAGGTCAGTAAATAAAATTGTATTAAATTGCATATATTTACTGCAAGCTTTATTTTAAGCTTACAGTTAATATACCTATTGGAGTAGCATTACACCAGACTCAGAATGGCGGGTGGATTGCGTGGTGCAATGTGGATATTTGACCTGCTCTCTTGGCAGCCGTGACACAAGGTGGCCGTGACCTTGCGGACATCATTGTGTGGCCCTGACGTTGACACCTGCCGTCTGATCAAAGCTCCCCACAATAAATGAGGTCAACCTCCCGAGGGCAGCGAGGCACCCTTCAGTCTGACATGTGACTTACAGATGACAGCAAACTACTGTCGCACGCACGCACACACACACACACACACACACACACACACACTCGCCGCTTTCATCGACAGCGATGCCTTTGCGCCTCAGTGGGCCTGCTCCGGATTAGGGCTGGGCAATATATCGCAATGATAATTATCGATAGCAATAACGGCCGTTGCCAGCATGTGGGGTATTGCCTTTCTTTTCATCTTTTTTTCTTTAATTATACCTGATGCGGTAGTAATCTAAACTTCAAAACCCGTGTGAAATTCTTCCGGGGAAAAAAAACGTCATCACTGTCTACTGCGTGTTGACAAGACGGACAATCACAGAAAGGCGTTGTGCTTTTCATGCGATTGACAAAAACACATCACATGATCACGTTAAAGCTGTACGACCTTGCTGCTGGTTGGTTGTCTTATCAACACTCAATAGATATCAGCGGTGATGTTTTTTTCCGGAAGCATTTCACGCGGCATCTGGATGTTTGGATGTTTACTGCCGTATATTGGGTTTACTTCAAGAAAAAAAGACGAAAAGAAAGGCGCCCAACACGGTGGCAACGGCCGTTATTGCATTCGATAATTATCGATGTTGTATATCGCCCAGCCCTACTCCGGATACAGCTCGGATAGTGTGAACTTTCCCTCTGTAATCTCTTTAAAGCCATAGGGGGGCTTTTCAATCCGCCGTCTTCATTTGTGTTGTGTTTAGAAGAACATCCCCAATGTAACAGAAATATGAAGCAGTGGATTATGATTTAACCGCCCTTCTCCTTCCCCTCACCCCCCCCCCCCCCACCGTTTTATAGCATAAGCCCTTTGGCCTCAGAGCCTCAGACACAAACCAACAAATAAAAATTCACTGTTGGTTTTAATGTTCTCTTCAAAACATTAAACCCATCTCAACCCCCCCGCCCACTTTACCCTCCTCCCTCTCTACCCCTCACCCCCCCCCCCCCCCCCCCCCATACACAGGATCAGGGTCATTGGGTGTGTAGAGAGCAGAGCACCCGTCCACAGCACAGCTGGTCCTCTGCCGAAAACCAGAAAGCTTGCTTGTTTTGGATAGAGTAGAGGTGAATACGGCACTAATGTAGGAAAAGAAATATTGTTGCTTTAAAATGAATCGTTTCCTCAAGAGTCCAGCGCCAAGCCTGGACTGATTAGGACATAAATTCAGTTGTAATCACATTCGCCTCCTTATTGCTGTTGCTAATTTTGATTGCTTTTTGTTCCCGTCACAGACTACATACTTTATTAGTGTGAAATGTGATTTTAATATATCTCATCAGCAGTCATCTGCTGGCTCCTGCCTTTCACATGTCTATAGTTTATTAGATTTACACGCATACCTTTGTAGAAATTCAGTTAATCAACTTGAATTACCCTCAAATTAAGGTGTTCATTTTCATATTGTTGTCTGATTGCACAATAAAGTCGTTGGGGCCTGTTTTAGCCACAATGTGATATACACACTATATAACATGTTATCAGAATTCACTTGCCCCTGACTGGACTCACCTGTCCCTCACTTACCTGCCCCTGACTCACCTGTCCCTCACTTACCTGCCCCTGACTCACCTGTCCCTAACTTACCTGCCCCTGACTCACCTGTCCCTCACTTACCTGCCCCTGACTCACCTGTCCCTCACTTACCTGCCCCTGACTCACCTGTCCCTCACTTACCTGCCCCTGACTCACATGTCCCTGACTCTCCTGCCCCTAACTCACCTGTCCCTAACTCACCTGTCCCTAACTTACCTGCCTCTGACTCACCTGTCCCTAACTTACCTGCCCCTGACTCACATGTCCCTGACTCTCCTGCCCCTAACTCACCTGTCCCTAACTTACCGGCCCCTGACTCACCTGTCCCTGACTCACCTGTCCCTAACTTACCTGTCCCTCACTCACCTGTCTCTAACTCACCTGCCCCCTGACTCACCTGTCCCTGACTCATCTATCCCTAACTTACCTGCCCCTGACTCACCTGTCCCTGACTCACCTGTCCCTAACTTACCTGTCCCTGACTCATCTATCCCTAACTTACCTGTCCCTGACTCATCTATCCCTAACTTACCTGCCCCTGACTCACCTGTCCCTGACTCACCTGTCCCTAACTTACCTGTCCCTGACTCATCTATCCCTAACTTACCTGCCCCTGACTCACCTGCCCCTGACTCACCTGTCTCTAACTCACCTGCCCCCTGACTCACCTGTCCCTGACTCATCTATCCCTAACTTACCTGCCCCTGACTCACCTGTCCCTGACTCACCTGTCCCTAACTTACCTGTCCCTGACTCATCTATCCCTAACTTACCTGCCCCTGACTCTCCTGCCCCTAACTCACCTGTCCCTAACTTACCTGCCCCTGACTCACCTGTCCCTGACTCACCTGTCCCTAACTTACCTGTCCCTGACTCATCTATCCCTAACTTACCTGCCCCTGACTCACCTGCCCCTGACTCACCTGTCTCTAACTCACCTGCCCCCTGACTCACCTGTCCCTAACTTACCTGCCCCTCACTCACCTGTCTCTAACTCACCTGTCTCTAACTCACCTGCCCCTGACTCACCTGCCCCTGACTCACCTGCCCCTAACTCACCTGTCC
>CM056377.1:12675235-12722735 GCA_029718625.1 Synaphobranchus kaupii | reverse complement strand
ATAGACATACACACACACAAACCACACATAAGACATACACACATAAACCACACACAGACATACACACACACAAACCACACATATAGACAAAAACACACAAACACCCACTCAGGAGTACACATAAACATCCATAAACAAACTTCCATTTGGCTTAGCAGTAAAGCCTGCTCCAGTAGGCCTTTTTACTCCAGCTTGGTGTTGTGTGAATGGCTGCAGCTTACGGTACGGCAGTCCAGGGACTTAGGCAGGGAAGAAAGCCTATAGGGTGTTTAATGAAACAATATGAAAATATTATTTTACCTGTAATAGCAGTTATGAACAGGGATGATAATAAATCAGGAGTGCTCCTGTGTTTCCTGTGGCTGCAGTGACTTCCTGTCTGTTGCCTTCTGCAGCAGCACAGTGTAAGCCCATCAGTCACTCCTCATTTACCTTTTTGGCTAATAGTGTGGAAAAGGCTTTAAATAATACAACCCTTATCTTGACCTGCTAAACTGTGCTTATACGGGCGGAGGTCCAGCTTCTGCGCGAGGGTGGTATGTTATATATATATACATATATATATATATGTGCGGATTCGTAAAATGTGGCGTCTGGATGACTACTGCTTACTGCTTCGTTATTCTTTATTTCGAATCAGCATGCAGGTAACGGCAGCCAATGAATGGGGACTTTTAGTTGTGTGGTAAACGGTGCTTAAGACTCACTGGCTGAGTAAGTTGTGAAGGAATATCAAGGGTCGACTAAAGGCTCAACCCCACAAGGCTGGGAAGGAAAAATACCCAGGAAGATTGGGCAGCATCTGTTTTTTTCAATTGATTCCATTTTTTATTCTCCCCAATGAGGAATGCCCAGTCCCCTCCCCCTGCATGCGCTCGTGCTGGGGAATGCGTGCGCATGGTGCATGCAGCTGCTGCTTCCCATCAGTCTGCAGCCCGGCAGCTGCGCAGGCAGACTCCAAGCGCCGTTTCCACAGCAACCTGCAAATTACCGTCTGAGTGCTGCTGCTGTCTATCATAATGGCTCTTTAGAGAAGGGAGGTGACCCAACATTTTAGCTGCACAGGTATACTGAAGGAATGTGACTGGACATCAGGCAGGCAGACCGATCAGATTCAGAAGTACAGAAGTCTTCATATTTTGAAGAAACAGCAGCCTATGTTCCGACTATCATTACACCACAAAGGAAAGGGTGATCAGGGGACGTTCTTAACTTTGTTTCCCGTTTATGAAGGGCCATAATGGCATGTTTTGTTGCCTGTGTCTGTGCAGAAACACTGAGGTTACTTCACCAGTTCACTCCTGTAGTATGGGAACAAATTGGTGTGCACTCTCCAAGGGAAACATTATCCCCATTTTTTTTTTACTGGCAAAATATTTAGTGTAAGGAAAATGAAGAGAGAATTAAATGCATGTGGGTTCATAACCACCCCGTACCAGTAGAGGGCGCTCTAGTCAAGTACACATCTCAGTCAGGCAAGTGTTCCAGGGTGTCACGTTTTACGATTCCTCTTCCTCAACTGGAACTCCCGAGAATGTGAATCAGGCTGCAGTACCACAGAAACATTCATATTTGACATAAACTCTGAGTGAATTTACAAGACTGTTATTTTTCCCCCCGGTTTATTAAGCTGAGGTCCCTCCTGTGTTAAATGGCCATTATGAGTTATTGGAACAGGAGGTAATGCTATTTAAATTTGCAAGCCAAGCTAAACTACTTGCATTCATTTTGATTGCATCACGCTTCACACTAAATGCAAAATGCCGCTTTTGCTCTCTTTGGATATATTATATCTTGGCCACTGCGCATTCCTGCTTCATAAGTGCTACACACTTCAAAAACATGCTGACCCCTCTCTTATTTGCGATTTGGTGGCTCTGACCACTAGCCTGGCAGCTCAATGAAATACTATAATGTTAACCAGTTATATGGCTACGGATGACAAAAGCAAATATTAGCTTATTCAGTAAAGACATTGGCCTATAATTTGTATGGAATTGAATAACTCTTACTTTTGCAATACTTTGTTCTCTATACAAATGTACAGAATGGAATCATTTTTAGATCCGCGCAGTAAGACCAGAACTGGGAAGCTTTCTCGCCCACTAAAACCTGTCTGCAACAAGCCTGCTGTATCTCCACAAAGAGGATTTGAATTATCTGGGCCCCAGATTGTTTTGGGAGCCACAGCTGATATAGATAGTTATCACACAGAGAAGGCAACTGTCACCCCTCCCATAGACTCTGATAAGCGGCCAGAGTACCGCGTGTGTAGTGCCTGTTTAGCAAGGTTAGGCGCGGGGAGTCCAGGGGATATGGCTCGTTAGGCAAATAAACAGACTGGCGGAGTGGCAGGGGTGCCCACGCGCACGCCCGGGCTGTGGAAACGCCACGCCTCGCTCCTCGGGGGGGATGGACCACCACAGCTATCCCACACTCCTCTGAGCTGAAACATCGGAGAACACAACCTAACCGGACTGCTATTTGTGGGTTTTCCTGTTTAGAGTGCAGTGCACTATGATAGAATAACGTGTGTGTTTTCCCCCCTTTTCTCTATTCTCTGAACTGATACAAGACCAGCTTTTTACTGTGTGTCCTCCAAATGACCAAATCAAGCCCCCTATCCCCATCTTAAACTAAATGGAGCATTGGTAATACAGAACCTACAAGATGAATGACCTGCTGATCCTGTCGTAGTGTGTGCCTGTTCCAGAGATGTGAATGGAATGGCTTAGCATGCCTCTCTCTCTCTTTCTCTCTCTCTCTAATGTGTCTTAATGGCGGCCAGAACGCGAGTGGATCACATGACCTGCGGAAGAGCCTGGCGCTCGGCAGCGCAGAGGCATTTCATTACCCCGCACTCTGTCGGGCCTCTTCATTAAACGTGCAGATGAAGAATTCTGTAAGCGGCAAAAGCCGATGCTTCTCAAAGCCGCGGAGCAGCTGCGAGCGTGCCGCACCATGTCAGCACTCACAGCCACATGGCCTCGTAAATACCAGCCAGCCAATCACCTGCCTCGTAAATACCAGCCAGCCAATGGCCTGATGACCGGAGATAAGATGAACTCTGACCTTTTCCCAGGGATACCAGCCCCCACCCACGATGGACAAGGGCCTCACCCCTCCAATAATACACCAAGGCCCTTATCAGATAAGACCTTTACATGTGTTTGTGTGTGCGGTTTGTGTGTGAGCGTGTGTGTGCGCGTGTGTGTGTGCGTGTGTGTGAGTGAGTGAGTCAGTTTGAGGTCAGCTCACGGGTGATCTCAGCACAGACTCGTCCACCCCAGCACCAGTAAAACTGATAATTAGCGACATGAGTCACACGTCGACAGTTCAATTACAGCCTCTGAACCCCTGGGGTTAATTTCATCAGCCCCCCCTCCCCCTCCCCCTCGCCTCCCCGGCATTACTGCACTCCCAGCTCCCAGCCTCTAGCCACAATGTCGGGTGTCTATAGGATTCGGCGCTCCCACAATGCATTTCCAGCGGGCTGACTGCTAGACAATGTGCTGATGTACGGGGGGGGGGGCGCCCCTGGGGAGTGTCCTCCTGTCCCCCAGAATCTGGGGCGGGCTGGGCCCCATGTCTGCTGCTGCACATTATTCCTGTTGTGTTGTGTCAGCCGTTAGTAACGCCACCGGTGCAGTAATGGGACTGTGAGCATGGCGGCCTTCTCTGGACATCCCTCCTGCTGAATCTGCTCCTCCCTACTGTAACACGCTACTCCTCAGCCGTGTGTCTGGTGTGTTCTCATTTATTTATTTATTTTTTGGTGGTTTGATGTCTCCATGACAACACACGCAAAATAATTTATAAATAAATGAGCTACCTGTGCTACTCATTAGCATTCTGTTTAAATCTGGAGCTGTTTCTAGGCAGATTTTATACTCTCTCCCCCTCTCTCTACCTCTCCCCTCTCACTCCCTCTCTACGTCTCCCTATCTCACTCTGACCCTCACTCTCATTCTCCCTCTTTTCTCAATCTCTTCCCTCTCTCTCTCTCTCTCTCTCTCTCTCTCTCTCTCTGTTTATCACTCCCCCCTCTATCTCATGGTAGCACTGCAAATGAAGTTGTGGCAAAGCCAGGCGTGTAAGCCTGCGCTGTCTCCATCTCCCAGCAAACATTGCAGGATGCCAGATTGATTTGGCCCTATAAAATAAAATAGTAGTAAATAACTATGGGGTTAACTACAGAGAACAGTAATAGGGTAGGGGTGCGGCTTTCCAAATTTAAGGACCTGAAGGCGTCCGCTGTCTCTCCCCATATCTCCTGCTGAGAGCCATTGCCGTGTGGGAGAGCGGCTCTTCATCTTCCTCATTACGACAGCGTACAGACGCTTATACGGCAGCGGCAGCGCCGGGCTCACAGGGACACTGTGCTCTTTCCCACCCACAAACACTTTACATGATTAAGAGCTAATATTTGCCGGGTGATATTGCTTCTTGAGCTGGATTCACTGGGATTAGAACTCTCGAAAGGGGCTCATCGGTGCTATTTAAAGCAGACTTTTATGTGTGTGTGTGTGTGTGTGTGTGTGTGTGTGTGTGTGTGTGTGTGTGTGTGTGTGTGTGTGTGTGTGTGTGTGTGTGTGTGTGTGTGTGTGTGTGTGTGTGTGTGTTTTATAGACTGAATGGTGCCACCTGTTGGTGATTTGAGACAGTGCATTTGGCTTCCAGGGCATCTTGAACTATAATGTACTGTGCTTGGTACATGTGCAGAGATGAATTAGCAGTTCAACGTGCCCTGGAAGAGTTAGAAAAGTGTGAAAACTGCGGTCAAACTGGCCTGGTACATCTGTGTTCATCTCTCTCTCACTCTTTATCTCTCTCTCGCACGCATAATCTCTCTGACGCACACACACACACACACAGACACACACGCACAGCCATTTACCAGCTCAGGAACATGACGAGCTCTTTGTGTGAAAAAGCTGGCTTCTTTTGCGCTTTTCACCCTGAGGAAGTTCTGTCCTGTTACGTCTCCATGTACGTCACCGGAGATCAGAGGGCCTTCGTCTCAGTCGATTATTAATGGGCGTTGCGAGCTCCAGTTCATACCGCGAGCTGAGCATTCAGAGACACAGAGTTTAACATGTGTTATCGCTCATCATAACAGGCCCTTCCTCTGCCCCAAATCGCCGCTCTACAGCGGTAACCCTCATCGGTTTCGGGGTACTGGGGCTGTCACAGCATCGCAGCATCCTCCCCCGGCTCTCTGCCCTATGCCGCTGGAAAAGGGTGAGCTGCTCCCCGCTCATTGAGTTTCAGCTGTAGCCGGGACTCTGTTAAATATCTCACTCACTCACTCCCCTGTAGCACCTTGGAGGACCTCTCAGTGCATTTTCCCCCTCTTACCTGGAAAGTCACTCTTTTTTTTTTTACACATTTTTTTTGGTTATAATCTGAAAAGGTGTGATTTATACAGCTGGTATTTGCAGGGAGCTCAGTGTGTTTATCTTCGCCTTTGTCCCGGGGAAATCAAACGGGTTTACCTTGGCGGGTTGCCACGGCGGGGCGAGTTTGCGCCGAGCGGCACAATCGCTCCATTGACACGCTCCGGCTTTACCTGTTCTGCTCCCTGGGTGGAAATACACGTCGGCCCAGGGCGGGAGGGGAGGTGGGTGGGGGGTTTGCCTGTTTCCACACGTTTATTTGTCGGGGAGGGGTCAGCGCTGAAAGGCCAACAGCGTTCCGTCACCCGTCACTCCGCGCCAAACGCCACAATCATTCACCCTTATCTGCCATCTCTCATGAACAAAAATAAACAAACAAGTGAAATGCATTGTGTGGATGTGTGTCATTGTCCTTTTGTCCATTGTGTGCATGTGTGATGCTCTCCCTCTCTCTTTCTCTCTCTCTCTCCTGTACATCTGCAGCTTGTTTGCACATAGGAAGTCAGGATCGGATCAGGGTCGGCTGTGACCTTGTTTCTGTGTTAAAAGAATAGAAAAACTGCCTGGGAGCTGTTGATCCCAACCTTCCGTTCTTAGTCATAAATCGCATCAGAACTACGGTATCCCAGCCAGGGGTGCTATAAATTTGCTCTGTCCCGAAACACAGGTTATGCTTGTGTTTTTCTTAAGGCTATCATTAATTATTGGTGGAATAGGGCTCGTCTGTCAGTGGCACTTTAAACACACTCTTTTGACTGGAGGAAGGTAGTATTAGAAGCGGACCCAACATGCATGCATCCCGCCTCTACGTGCGCGCAGTTTCACTCATATCCAGGTGGCTGATAAAAAGTTTGCTTGGAGTTTTGGCGGATCGGTGTGAATTATGGCTGCTTGCCAGAGCTGTCTGTTATCAGGTTCTGTGACTTTTTCCTCGGTAGTTGATGGATGCACTGGGATGTTTATCTACCTGGATCTTTATTGCATGGCATTCAGAATGAGAGACTGTTTAAATCCACACTGACTTCAGAATATCAAATTCCCTCAAGCAAATAAATTGACTGAAATTTTGGAATAAATCGGGAAATTTATGGTGATAACGGTAAAGTATTCTAAAATAAGGAATGCAGGAACGTCTCATTTTTATTTTTTTGTAGTGCTATAATAAATGTGATTCTTAATCCGCTGAACATTCCTGTGTATTGTTGTCCAATAACTGAACATTTTTAAATGACATCATACCTGCATATACCTGTACTTTCTGTCACTGGCTCCGTGCTAAATCAACAGCCGCAAGGACTCTCATTGCTAAAGGAAAATCCTGTTAGCGTGGAAAATCCTTCATATTTATTTAGTCAGTCAGCCTTATGCTGCAGTGTAGTAAATTGGACTAATCCATTACTTACCGTAAATGAACCAATCCTATGGGGAAACATCAAATGACTAGATGTTATAGCTTGTGTATAGGCGGCAGTGTAGTATAATGGGTAAGGAACTGGCCTTGTAACCGAAAGGTTGCAGGTTCGATTCCCAGGTAGGACACTGCCGTTGTACCCTAGAGCAAGGTACTTAACCTGAATCGCTTCAGTATGTATCCAGCTGTATAAATGGATAATATGTAAAAAAAAATGCTAAAAAGTTCGCTCTGGATAAGAGTGTCTGCTAAATACCTGTAATGTAATGTAATGCTCATATAGGGCCAAATTCACCTGTGCACGAGATCACTTTTAGCATACAGCTATATTCATGTTGCATGGCAACAGTAAAAGTGAATTGTGTCCCAGCCTGCAACATTGCAGGAGCTGCAAGATGTAGTATTCATTTTTTTATGGTTAAAATGTTAATTAATCCACAAGACAAACTGAAATACATACTCTAATAATTTGTTTTTTTGCTTTTGATATAGTGTCATTCCTAATCACAGAAAGTCTGACACAGCGTATCCGTTCTGCAACTAGAAAATCATCCTGTGCATGACCTGTGCAATCACCTGTGCATGACCTGTGCAATCACCTATGCATCACCTGTGCAATCATGTGCATCACCTCGTTTACACATAATAGAACTTTCAATAAAAAAAGAAATAAAATGCCGCAAGTTGAGAGACGAGAGAAGTTGAGTTTTTTTTTTTCTTTTCTTTTCTTTTCTTTTTTTTTTCTTTTTTTTTTTTTTTTTTTTCTTTTTTTTCTTTTCCCCCCCCCCCTAGCTGAAGCCTCACCCTCACCTCTGCTGGTTTCTCCTCAGGCACTGCTCTCTCACTCTCGCTCTCACTCTCACTCTCACTCACACTCACACTCACTCTCACTCTCACACTCGCTCTCTCACTCTCACTCTCACTCTCACTCTCACACTCAAACTCACTCTAACTCTCACACTCACACTCGCTCTCTCACTCTCACACTCGCTCTCACACTCTCTCTCTTTCTCTCTCAGGTGTGTTGCTGGTCTCAGGTGGTCTGTTTGGGCAGTGGGCTGTATCGGCACCGGATAGGGGGAGGGGGGGGTGTTACCGGGTAGGGGGAGGGGGGGGTGTTATCACTTCATTCCTTTCTCTCTGTTTACGGTCCCTCTATCTTTTGTGGTTGTGTGGTTTTGGGGAGGGGGCAGGATTATTTCCAACCCCAGGTCTCTACCTGCTTTTGTGGACCTGGGACTGGATGGATCCAGAAGGTCCAATCAGACGGGCAGGACGGGAGAGAAGGGGAGAGGTCTATCAGCACATAAGGGGCGTTTCCTTTAGTGAAACCCAGATAACGGGGTTAAGGGTTTATAAAGAACCCCGTGAGTCTCATTGAGCTGACGTGTGCTCGTTTCAACTGTACACTGTCCCTATGGGGAAGGACAGGGGAGCGGGGCGTGTTCATTGAAGCAAACTGCGCTGTGTTGAATATGTTTTCGACATTTTAAATACACTGAGCTTCACAGGGGTGGGGTATCATAAATGTTGATGTTTTTTTTTTTGGCAATATGGTAGTTTCAGGTAACCTAGGCTTTATGTATCTAACATATAATTTGTATTGTTTGTTGTGTCTTCAATGACAAACATAATTTGTAGTGAAAGTACCGCATCTATTTCCTCCGTCGACTCATCCCTGTCCCCTGTGCATCCCTGTCCCCTGTACATCCCTGTCCCCTGTACGAAGTTCATTTCTTAACGGTTCCACTTTGCGGAGCCGGCTTCCCGCTTCTGAAATCGAAAAAGCTTGCAAATCCCCCCTCGCTGCTCTGTCTGCTCCATCTTCCCAGCATGCAACCTGATTTCCTGATCGGATTCCGCCTGTCAAAAGCTTATAAGCCAGGTAATCCAGATTTGTTGTTATTAAAGCCTCATAATATTTGAGTGCCATTATGCTTTTAAAAAAAAGTTGAAAAAAAAAAGATTTGTTTAATTTTATTACATCTATCATGCTTTCTCTGCCTGTGCAGAGGAGGAAATGACCACAAGGGGGAGTGGTAGGGAGTGGACACATGCCAGAAAAGATGGGTGAATACTGTACTGGCCCAATTGTTTTGGTGAGGAGCTTCAGTGAGTGGATTTTTTAGCATGTTGGAACAGTATCTTCATGGACAAGAGGAGCAGCCTAGTGACTTTAGTCACACCGTCCTGATTGGTCCTGATCTGCGTCCCATCTGATAGACAGGCTGTGGAAACAGCTTGGGGCAGTGGCTTGCAGGTTCGGCTTTTGTAGATTCGTCATTTCATTTGCTCTGAAATGAAGATTTCTCCACAGTCATTTTTTTATTTTTTTTTATTGTGTCATAGTACACAGTGGGAACCAGCAGTTCTCCTGAGCTCCCATAAACAATCACAGGGCTGAGCTCTGTCTCTGTAGGAATGCAGTAACACCGCTGCTATTATGTAAGATAAACCGCCTGCCCAGTTCTTACGGGAAGTTAAAGGGATGTCTTACAAATGCCGCGTCTGAAAGCTTATAATCTTACTGTCCTGGTTTGCATTATTAAGTTGCCGTCCTTATTTTGTTGCAGTCAGTAGAAAAGAGGGCCCCCCACATTCGAAAAGAGACAATGGGACAGGGAACAGCAAGATAATTATAGTGCCGAAGCATTGCGTCTTTGTGCTTACGGCTGAGAATTTATGCTTTTTAAAAATAAAAAAAAGTTACTTCTCCTCTATATTTGGGAGGGTTGGGGATTCCTGTGCAGTACCCTCACAAAGCTCTCTAAGATTTATTTTTAACTTGATTGGCCTGTGTGATTGCCCAAATGGTTTTGGCCCCGACGCCAGACGTCTTTATTTCACAGAGCTCATCAGAAGGATTTTTCCGTTTTTTTTGGGAATGATTTGGGCCAGAACTACAGTAAGACTAAAAGCCAGATCTCCCAGCTTTAGAGGGCCTCACATGTTCATCTCAGTATCACATGTTGCCCAGGGGCTGCGCTCTGATTGGCCCAGAGGGATGAGCAAACCGCTTCCTAACCGCACTCCGGAGCAGGAACCCTCAGCCGATGGCGCGTTAGCGAGCTAGCGGCGGTTAGCCATGATCGATGGGGCTTAGCTGTAGCAGAGCACAGGCCAACACTGCGCTATTCCCGCCGTTATGAACGGGCCAGTCTTGACGCACCGGTGTGCGCGTATTGTGTAACACTCTCTCTCCCCTGGTGAATGAGGGGATTTGCCCTCCGGGCCCCAGACCTTCAGTTCAATCTCCTGAAGGCGTTACTCCTCCTTCTCTTCCTCCTGCAGACAGCAGAGCGGCTACAGTACTGACTCACGCTGGGCTCATACAGATTACCCACACACTGCTGAACGTCATACAGCATGAACTAATTGTCTGTGTATCTGTCTGTAGGAAGCTCAGGCCAATATCAGGGGCCTGTTCTGCCTGCAGGATTCTGGGGGCGGAGGGTAAGCAGAGCAAAGGAGCTGATTAGACCCTTAATCCCAAAACCCTTTCCAGACCCTGCACCAGCCTTTCTGTCTGGTTTGTATTGGCAGCCCCAGTCCCCCTGTCCCGTTCTGTCCCGTCCTGTCAGGTTGGGAGTTTTCAGCGGAGGTGAGCTGATTGATTCAGGTCCAGGCCCAATCCCACCACAGAGCCCACTGCCCTCGGGTCGAGTCACAACTGGTTTATTTTTACACGGGTTTGAGTAATCACAGAACTTCTGTTCTGTTCTTTTCTGTACAGTGAGTGCACTGTAAGGAGTAAAACTCCTTCAGTTCATTCCTGGAAGGGGACAAAGTGCATTGTGGGTAGGGTGAATCTTGGCCTTGCCACCCTGTGCAACAGATGCTTGAGTTTCATTTGCTTGAGATTCATTTTTCTCAGTGAATCCAGCAAGCGATCGCTTAATCTAGATGAATCCTGCATTTGATAACGCTGGGTGAAATCTTGCTGGCAGTTTGCATAATCTGGGTGAAATCTACAGGCGATTGCTTACACTGGCATTTTTTAGTTGGGTGGGTGCAACATTCTTTTCACTGCGCAGTCCACCAGCTGAACTGCGCAGTAGTTGCATTGCCGTGCAGACCACAGGCACTTGATGGTGGAGAGTGGAATTGCGCGCCACAGCGGTAATCCCGCCGTAAGGCCCCCTCCCAGGATGGCGCTAGGGCCTACAGGACTCTCGCGCGCTTTCAGCACTGGGACAGTGAAGATTAGAGCCCCACACCTGCAGGACGTGTGCGTACACAATCGCATTTTCTGATAACAAACAAACAAAATGGCCATATTTGTGTCCATTCTCATAATACAAATTCACCGCGTTACAGTTTTAATGAATAATTCACTAGTTTAGCCCTCGCCTTCAGCGAGCGTGTGTTCCTTTTGCTCGACCCCCCCTCCCCCAATCTTTGGACGCGATTCATAGTTATAGCCTCCTAACCCTCCTCTCTTTGTCACGGGGGGTCTCTTAAAAAATCTTTAATGGATTGTGAAGTTACATGGCAGGGCGTCTTCGATGATGTAGTGGTGAGGGACGCGAGGGACTTGGACAGCCCAAGCTATTAGAATAATTATATGCAGAGTAAGCGCTGTTGTGCAACCAGGATAAACAGGCCAGCTTTGATGTCCACTCTTCTCAAGAAGAATGTCAGCACTCAGCGTCTGTTCTTCATAGCAGAAATATGGACGACTAACAAATCAATATTGTGTAAACACTGCTGGGATGACGGAAAGACATCACAGAGCATCTTAAGACTTAAGGATTTTTATTTTCTGGGCACAAATTGAAATGTTTTAACGTGCAGCTGTGCCGGGAAGCATCTTGAACAGTTCTTTTCTTCGTGTGCTCTTGTAACTTTTACACGCACAGGAATTCCTCTGACTGTATGGCTGAACTGAAACAGTCCTACCTGTATGAACCCAGCATCCATCCCATAATGCCCCTGGATACCCAGCTGAGCCTGGGAGGGGACTGATGGATGGAAGTGAGAGGGCGGGTAGGGGGGTAGGGCGGGCGGTGTAGTGCAGGTTACTGGTGGTAGTGGGGGTATAGTACAGGTTACTGGTGGTAGTGGGGGTATAGTACAGGTTACTGGTGGTAGTAGGGGTATAGTACAGGTTACTGGTGGTAGTGTGGGTATAGTACAGGTTACTGGTGGGAGTGGGGGTATAGTACAGGTTACTGGTGGTAGTGTGGGTATAGTACAGGTTACTGGTGGTAGTAGGGGTATAGTACAGGTTACTGGTGGTAGTAGGGGTATAGTACAGGTTACTGGTGGTAGTAGGGGTATAGTACAGGTTACTGGTGGTAGTGTGGGTATAGTACAGGTTACTGGTGGGAGTGGGGGTATAGTACAGGTTACTGGTGGTAGTGTGGGTATAGTACAGGTTACTGGTGGTAGTGGGGGTATAGTACAGGTTACTGATGGTAGTGTGGGTATAGTACAGGTTACTGGTGGTAGTAGGGGTATAGTACAGGTTACTGGTGGGAGTGGGGGTATAGTACAGGTTACTGGTGGTAGTGTGGGTATAGTACAGGTTACTGGTGGTAGTGGGGGTATAGTACAGGTTACTGGTGGTAGTGGGGGTATAGTACAGGTTACTGGTGGTAGTAGGGGTATAGTACAGGTTACTGGTGGTAGTGTGGGTATAGTACAGGTTACTGGTGGTAGTGGGGGTATAGTACAGGTTACTGGTGGTAGTGGGGGTATAGTACAGGTTACTGGTGGTAGTGTGGGTATAGTACAGGTTACTGGTGGGAGTGGGGGTATAGTACAGGTTACTGGTGGTAGTGTGGGTATAGTACAGGTTACTGGTGGCAGTGTGGGTATAGTACAGGTTACTGGTGGTAGTGGGGGTATAGTACAGGTTACTGGTGGTAGTGGGGTATAGTACTGGTTACTGGGTGGTAGTGTGGGTATAGTACTGGTTACTGGTGGGAGTGGGGGTATAGTACAGGTTACTGGTGGTAGTGTGGGTATAGTACAGGTTACTGGTGGTAGTAGGGGTATAGTACAGGTTACTGGTGGTAGTGTGGGTATAGTACAGGTTACTGGTGGGAGTGGGGGTATAGTACAGGTTACTGGTGGTAGTGTGGGTATAGTACAGGTTACTGGTGGTAGTGGAGGTATAGTACAGGTTACTGGTGGTAGTGGGGGTATAGTACAGGTTACTGGTGTAGTGGGGGTATAGTACAGGTTACTGGTGGTAGTGGGTTTGTAGTGCAGTTGCCTGGTGATAGTGGGAGGGGGTAGGGGGACGGTGTAGTGCAGGTGGCTGTCCAACTCAGGGGGAGATCTCTGCCCTTCCTCCCCAACTTTAATGCCCCCCACCCCCGCCCCCCAAGTCCAGAAGTCCTATAAACGAAAGTAAGCTCTTAATGGGACAGGTTTTGGTAGTTATGAGCTACTCCAGGTGTCCCGCAGGGTTGACTGAAAGTCTAAAAGTTTTTACCTGGTTGCTCCTGTTTGGTGGTTTTTTTAATGCCCAGAAAGCTTAAGCAGCCATATCTGAAGAGACCGCAGCCCCCCCCCCCCCACACCCCCACACCCCAGGCCCTCCCAGGAAGACGGGGGATGTTAAATGTTAAATTAGCAGCCATTTGTGGATGTTGCTGACTCACCCCCCAGGCCCGCCCCTCTCTCACCATGATTCAGTGCGAGGGCTGGACAGTGTGCTGGTGCTTTAATGTGCCGTGTGTGTGTGTGTGTGTGTGTGCGCGTGAGTGTGTGAGTGTGCGTGCGTGTGTGTGCGTGAGTGTGTGTGTATGCGTGTGTGTGTGTATGCGTGTGTGTGCGTGTGTGTGTGTGCGTGCGTGCGTGCGTGCGTGCGTGTGTGCGTGTGCGTGTGCGTGCGTGTGTGTGTGTGTGTGAGATGAATGATGAATGCTACGCTTTCTCACTCCGTGGTTCAGGGACGGGAGGGTTCTGGGAGACGCTTCATGCCGCTGCTCTTTCTTTCGTCAGGGCGGACCCCCACTGAGGTGTCCTTTCTCTCTCACTGGTGGTCTCCATAAATAATGCCCTGCAAAAGCCATACTCCAGTAATTTATGCTGCACCGACTATTTAGCAGTATTAATATTTGCTTTTGGGTTTTGTGTGTGTGGCCGCAGTTTCTCAGCCTCTGGGCACAATGCGGTGTGTCTGTAGCATGGTAACTGAGTACTGGGGAAGACAGAGCAGCCACTGTCCTGTAACACAAGCACTTGTGAACTTATGTCGGCATATTCAGAACATATTCTGAACATTTTGCGGTTACAAGTTGCAGCTGAGGGGTTTCACCATGTTGAATGGTGAGGAGAGACCTTAAGGTGTCTTTTGTTCTGTCTGTCTTCAGCCACGATATACTGTAAATTAGATTCAGACGCTGATGAACAGACAAACGGCTCCTTTAATAAGCCAATGGACCATGTTGATCAGTATGATTTTTACAAGCGTAAGTTAAACAGCCTCACTATATTTTTTACTGCCAACTAAATTTAAAGCAGTGCACAGGCCAAGTTCCATCTGCCACAGGGCAGTGTACCGGTTTGTTGTTGTTTTTTTGTCATATGAAGTGTATTTCTCAAACCTGAGCATAAATTGACAGTCTATCTGGAGCATGGGGGTGTTATTGGGCAACATTATCCTGTGCAATAGGCCTAGTGTTTTTCTGTGCTAGAGGGACGGTAGAGCAGAGCTGTTGTGCGCCACACTGCATTAGTATTGCCAGTATTTCATATGGAACCTCATTATAAATAGCCTTGTTATTGTTTGAATGTTTATAATGGGTTCACAATGAAACATGTTTTTTAAAGATCATCTGTTTAGAATAATTAAAGAGCACATGATTGGATGGATCTGGGGGAGTATGTAAACAAGCAAAGAGCATGTAATTGGATGAATCAGGGGAAGTCAGGGAATGACTAATGAGCGTGTGATTGGATCAATCAGAGAATGTATGCAAATGAATAAAGGGCGCCTGATTGGATTGCCATTCTGAGCAGGATGGCCTGGGGTTCATTCCAATCGCTTATTTTCACTCCTTGCATCCCTTCCTCGCTCCTTAGTTCCACCCAACGGAGAAAAACATAGATTGAAGGTTTTTTGAAAACACACAGTATAATGTTGTAGTTTTACTGACCCCAGGATTGCTGCTTGCAATTGTTGCTTGCATTAATATGTTTTGCCCAGTTTGAATAAAGGATTTATTGCATTATTTTCACAATAAAGACAGTCTATGAATATTACATAGTTAAATATATTAACATGAAATAGGTATCATATCTAGAAAGTTGCACAAGTTTTGACGGTTATAGTGCATAAAACCTGATATTTTGCCTGTCGTGGGCTGTTTTGAAATTCAAATTTAGTGCTGCAAAAAGCACTTGGTGATGACAGTCATGTAGATAAATGTAAACTGTCTGATAACTGTGTAGAGGTGTGTGCTCTTCCCATATGGAAATGTAATATACTGCAGTATATTTTAAATATATTGTGAAGATAATTTTGATATATTTACAATATACTACAGCATATTCTTTTTCCATAGGGGTTCTCCCCCTCACTGGCCCAAACCTCCCCAACTTTAGGTAAACTCTCCTGAAGGTGGTGAATGATGGAATGAATTTGTACTCATAGGGCTGGGCCATGGTTTTCCCACTCTTCCCAATAGGAATGTGTAAATTTCTACTTTGATCCCATCTGTTTAGCCAGCACTTTTGTTTGCCCAGACTGTTTTGCAAGCACCCAGTGCGGGTTTTTTTTGCGCTTTTTCTGTAAAAGGTTGGAGTTTTCTTTGAGGCCGTTTTCCCATTCCTGCCAAAGCCACAACAGATGCGCTACTCGCCCTCTACTTTAGTTCCTCATTACCGGCTTGGCAGCTGCCTGTTTTGCGACGCTGGAATGTAAAGCGAGCTGTCCCCCGGTCATTAAGAGTGCGATGAAGCTGTTATTTCTCCTGTCAGCTGAATGTTCACCCCACGTGTTTCTCTCCCAAAGGCTCCCTGCAGAATCCTCTCTTGCTCCGGGTGGATGTGTGCGCTTGTTTGGAGAATCGTTACCTCCGTCAGAAAATCTGCAGCTTACCATCAAAGGGGCACTTGCAAAACCACATAAACCATTCATAAGCTATTCATAAACCATTCATAAGCTATTCATAAACCATTCATAAGCTATTCGCGATATCGTGCATGCACGCCATGCACCGTGGCGTGCCATACCGTACATACCTGCTGCCATGGTCTCTGATTTGTGATATGATTAATTACACGAAGTATTTGTCTTCTATGCATTTATGTGCCGAAGTCAGCACAATGCTGGCCCTTTGCAGTGAATGAAGTCCCCGTGAAGGTGGAGCAAAGAGAGTTCAGCGGGTTTGGTCCCCTGCTCTGCCCGCTTGACTCTGCGCCCAAGTTTGTTGTGGGAAACGGTTATTTCTCTCCGCTTTCCTCTACGTTGCGAATGTCTTTAAGTCTGGTTCCCTGAGATCAAACGTGAGACGGAACGCAGTCGTGCGGTTTTGGGTCTGTAACGTGACCTTGTAGCGCGGCCCTCGGCACCGTGTTATTACGGCTCCGTGTTTTTACGGCTCCGTGTTATTACGGCTCTGTTTTTTTTTTTTTTTGCCGCTGCTCTTCTTGTTTGCGTTTCTCTCCCTCCCCGGGTCTGAGATGTTTCAGTTTTTAGTTGTTTTTTTGCGGGACGGTTCGGGCTTCGTCCGCGAAACGCGAAGCGGCCGCGAGAGAGACGAAAACCTTTGATGCCGTTGGAACGTGTGACACGGGGGGGGGGGGGGGGGGGGGGGGGGGGGGGCTCTGCCACCTTGTGTAGACGAGCTACAGAGCACCTGCCAGAAGGGAAATGAAAAGAAAGCAGTGCAAGTGACGGGGTGAAGGAAGCCGTGTTTTCCTTTGCATTGCGGGGGAAAGGGTGATTACCGCCAGCGTGCTGCTGCTCTCTTGGAGGTGGCGGCTCCGCTCGCACCCCGAGGCTCTGTTTGAAAGGGCCGCGTCGCTTCCACGCGCGCAGCGATTAAAACACCGCCGTGTTTTCCCCCGAGCGCTCCCACACCGCCGTTACTCCGCCCGCTTTGCTCTGTGAATGAATGATGGCCCCCTCTCTTCACGTTCGCCGAGCTTCGCTTCACGTTCGCCGTAGAGCGGACCCTGTGACCGCGGCTCCATCGAGGCCTTGCCAAAGGACGGCGGTAAGAAACTGGCCGTGAAAGAAAAGGCCGTGTGTTCTTCAGAAGAGAAAATCACAAAGCTGTGTGAGAGGATCACCTTCATTAGTGCTTCCCAGCGAATGGCACCGACTGGAGAAAATACTGGCACTGTCACAGCCCTGCGGTCCTTTAAAGAACTCAATACCTGGGGTCAGAGAGGTAGAAAAACACTCTAAAAAAAGCAGATTTTCAGTCTAAAGATCAGGTATTAAGTCTGATTTAGGAAAACTCTAAATGTGGACCGACAAGCAATGCATCAAAATATTTGAATGTTTTTTTTGGTTGTTTTTTTTTTCGTTGAAGAGTTTGTTTTGGCAGAGCATATGTTTCCATTTTACAGTGAAAGTTCCCTCCCTGGGTGAGTGCCTGTTTTCCCCTCTCACTCTCCTCTGTAGTCTTTCACATGTCATTCCAGTGCAGTGCACACCCAGATGCGAGATTGTGTTTGACAGGGTGTGTTTGAGAACATCTGCCCCCTGCTAAACACTGTAAACACCCCCCCCCCCCCCCACCCCATGTGTAATCCCTGCTGTCATGACAACCCTATTTTCATACACACCTATTCGTGACGTCATTAGTCAAACAGAAAGGGAGTTTTGGACAGGTTATTTCTAGCCTCATTTGTGTTGATGGCTTATGATTTCAATATGCAATAACATACGTCAAAGATGGCATTGAGATGGCTTTCAGATGCATATATAAATGAAGATACTTACTACATGCATGCATTTGTCTCACAAAGGTCGGGACAATGTGCTGTAGTTAGAATCACTTTTGTTTTGGTTTTTTTATACAGGTAGATGGCTATCTTTTCTGCAATAGGGAAGACATGGTGACACACACACACACACACACACACACACTCCAGTGGCTACCCCAGCCCTTCCAGCACCTGTGCCAGATCCTGCTGAAGCTCTCGGGTCAATGTCCACACAGAGAGAGCCTTCACGAACTCAGCCTCTGAGGCCGCGGGTTTTCATTCTCATTATTAAGCCTTTCTCATTTCTCTCTCATGCACATTTGTGCTGGTTAATGGTTTACATGTGTATGTGTCCAGAGCCATCAGCAGTAAGCGGGTGTGGAGTGGTGGGGAGTGGCCTGGGCTACGGGCCCACTGGGCCCCCCGCTGGCAGCGGATGAGAGCCCTTTTCGCCTGCACCCCAGTAAACATCGCAAAACATCGCCGCTTTTCTGCAGCTCAGAAAAGGCCGCTCCATAGGTCAGCTTTTATTTTATCGTTCTGTTTATCCGCCAAAATGATGTTATGTTAATATGGGAACCAAATATCCCTATTAGGCTCTATTGTTCAATTCAACACATCTGACTTACTTTATTCACAAACACAAACAATCTGCCACGCTGTGATTGAGCGGCTGTATTACATACAGTGTAATATATATATATATATATATATATGGGGGTGCGTGTGTATGTATGAATGTGCATATATATGCAACTCAGGGCTCCAGACAAACCAGAGGTTTCAAGAATAAAATGGCATTTCAAGGAAGTGGCAAAAAGATTCCATATTGTCCTGTTTTCAAGGAAAGTAAGAATCTGTCATCTGGCATTAAATAATGTACTCTCATGTTACATTTTCTCTTTGTTGTCTCATGTTTTCTCAGCCAAATTGACTCATGTAAGAAGTGCCATCAGTTGTTGATTTTATCTGTTGTGCAACTCACGGAAACATGATGACAAAGATTATTAAGAAATCTACAAATCAAAAAATAATGGCTCACTCCAATTTAGAAAGCTTTATTAAGGACCAAATTCTTATAGAGTGACTCTTTATTAACATCCTTTCTTCCTTCATGAAAAGATGGAAAAAAACCTTAAAGATGAAATGGATGATCAAATGAATCTGCTCTGACTCAGGCTATGTCCTTCAGCGGCATTTTGTCAAAGCGGTTTTAATCAGTGAGTTTTGGTTCTTGTGATTGTGCACCAGAAGATGTTGTTGGGTAGAGCAGTAGGTGCATCCTAGCGGGACTCGGAGAAGCAGTCGGTCTTTCCTAGAACACCCTCTGAATCTGGAACGTCCCATTTTTCAGAAAGGTGGTAACGCTTTGTTTCAGCTGAGAGGCCAAAATCCATCTGTGCAGCCTGAGCTCAGGATTTGGATTAAAACGCACAACTGGATTTGTTTTAATGGCTTTCTTATGAGGAGGCATTAACGGCCATCTTGATTTTTCCCCCCCCCCCCCCGGCCGTCTGGCCCCAGATGAAAGTGCAACGTCTCAATCAGCCGTGGGTCGAACACCACGGAGCTTAAATCCCCATTCTGGAAGCATACAGCAATACACTGTGTCCGGGATGCTCAGAGGCATAGTGGAGTCCATATGGGCTGTAGTTATGGGCTCTTTCTCCAGGGGAGGCCTTGGAGGGGGGTCAGTGTGAGTGTCTGCCACCCAGCAGTTCGGCCCAGAATCCTTTGTGTTCTTACAGTACGTTGAGAGAGGGCATTTGGGTTCAAAATGCCTGTTAATGTTCCCTGTAGCTGGTCATTCACAGTACATTTAAAGTTTAGCAGACGCTGCTATATCCAGCTTTAGTTTTATTTATTTTTTTACATACAAGCTGTTTATACAGCTGGATATTTACTGATACACTTGAGGTTGTGCACCTCACTCAAGGGTACAACGGCGGCGACCCACCTGGAAATCCAATCTGCAGCCGCCCCCCGTGCCCCCTCAACATTATCCAGCACTGCTGCCTTTAAACAATGAGCCTGTGGCTGTGGAACCCAGGATCTTCAGATGATGGGGACAGCAACTTTCGCATTGTTCAGCACACTGGTCTCTTCGTGCCCATATTCGATCTCCAACCAAAATTTGTTTGTAGTTTGTGATGTTACACAGGGCTTTGGGTCATTTTATGCGTAATTACTTCTCAGATTTGAAAGTAGGCATAAGGATTCATAGCATACTGTATGTATGAATGTGTGTGTATAGATTTAGCTATTTTTTTGTGTATGAGTCACTGACTTGTTGCCAGTACAAATAACAAGAGTAGAAAAGCATGCAGTAGAGCCTTTATGACATGTTTATCATGAACTGGTGTTGAAAAGTCTTTGTGTCGTTGCTGTGCGCTGTAGAGGATAAAAACTGGCCTCTTGGTGTGCTACATAATGCTTCCCCAAGGCCCTGCTTCTGCCTGTCCCATGAGTTCTGATGGGAAAATGTCAACAGTCATTATATTGACTGGCGGCTCTCCAAAAATTAGTTCATTTTATTTTGTGTTCCAGTTTATTTCAGATGTGCGTTGCACAACATGTAATTTTCCTTTCACAACTCTCGTATTTTTCCAATGGCAGTAGCCAGCAAACACAAAAGACTGATTGTCCTGGTATTTCCAGATATAATTGCAGAGATTCACATGCAGACACTGTGAATGCACGCACAGGTACGTACAGTACCAGTCAAAAATTTGGACACAAACTCACAGAAGGTTTTTTTTTTATTTTTACTATCTTCCACATCTTATGAAATAACAAAAAATGGAATTATGCAGTGACCAAAAAAGTGTTCAAGTAAGAATTACTTATCTTCAATTTTAGAGTCTTCAAAGTAGCTACCCTTTGCCTTGATAACAGCTTTGCACACTCTTTGCATTCTCTCAACCGATTTCATGAGGTAGCCACCTGGGATGTTTTTCCAACATATGCTGAGCGCTTGTTGGCTGCTTTTCCTTCACTCACTCTGTCCAACTCACTGGGTTTAGGTCGGGTGACTGGGCTAGTTCATCTGATGCAGCACTCCATCGCTTTCTTTCTTTGTCAAATAGCTCTTACACGGAGGTGTGTTTTGGGTCATTGTCCCGTTGAAAAACAGGCAACCGCAAAAACCAGATGGGATGGCGTGGTGCTGCAGAATACTGTGGTAGCAACGCTAGTTAAGTGTGCCTTCAATTCTGAATAAATCGCAGACAGTGTCACCAGCAAAGTACCCCCCGCACCATCATTTTTGTTTTGGAAAGATATTCATACATAGGCATCAACGTCACTGTTTATATTTGTCTAAGAGAACAAAATTTAAGTATAAGCCTCTAGATAAAAATGTCTTTAAGAAGATAATGTGAAACGCATATTCAGTCAGGTGTGTCCAGACTTTTGACCGGTACTGTATAGTGCACCGCCGTTTGTGCAGGATCCTGTCAGCTGTAATGAAGGTTTGGCTGATATCTCCTTGCTGTGAAGGCTTGCAGTGACGGTGAGCTTGATGAGATGCACAGTGACAGTGTTTAATCGGTGCAGGGATGCGCACTAAGGGGAGGGGCTAACTGGCTTCGGAATCTTCAGCACTTCAGCCCCCTGCCCGTCAGGCTGTTATATGCGGGGCGGAGGGGCGGAGCTTATTTGGGGCGGAGCTCAGCAGGCCCAATGGTCACCCGCTGTCCTGTCTGGCAGCTCCAGCAGCTTTGTAATCAGACTGATTTCCCCACCGTCACGCTCCACCTGCCCCACTGCCCCTCTACCCACTGCCCCACCAAACCCTGTTACCGGAGCCTTCCAGCTCAGGCCAACTGCACAGGCCTAAAGAGAGAGACTCCCGGGGGACTCCTGGTAGGGCAGGGATATCTAGTCCTGCACTCCGTGCTTTTCACGACCCAAACACCAACTTCACATTTAATTTGTCAGATGTATGAATTTTGCCAAGATGTGCATTACATCAGTGTTATAACTCAAACCGGAAATAATAAGTTGATTTGACCCAATGCACATGTGGCTGCTTTGGGGGCCAGTGTATTGGGGGCCAGTGCATTTGGGGGCCAGTGCATTAGTAAACATGAGGATTCATGTTCAGCCCCTGTGGTTCCAACTCAAGCAGGTAGATTTTATTGAATTATTTATTTGGCATTTTCTCTTTGCCTTGTGTAGGGTATAAAGATAGAATTTTTCTCTGTGTTCTTGAATTCGGTCAATTCCAGTATTGGAAATGAGGAGTGTGGAGACCGTAGAAACATGCTCTCGTAACTCCTGGAAAAGGACATACAGTATATTCTGCAGGAATTTGCTCCACAGGGAATTGTAACTGGTCAGGGAGAGAGTATCCGCGCAGAAGAGGTGAGCAGGCCAGAGTGTCTGTGCAGATGAGGTCTACAGGGAGAACGTCTGCGCAGACAGAGTCAATATCTGAGCGGCAGCCCAGCAGGGAGCTCAGGACACTGTGCTTTACGGGGACCCACCAGCTCATACATGTTAGGTAATACTGGGTGTTTTTATTGAACATTCCTGCAGAGCCGGGGTGGGGTGGGTGGGTGGGTGGGTGGTTGAGCGAAGTCTCTCTTCCCCCAGGGGGGCAGGGGGCAGGGGCAGGGGGGGGAGTTTCTGCCCTGCAAGTCCTGCTAAGCTTGACTGAATGTGTGTACACATCCTCTCAAACTCAAACACTGCTTATCAGTGCTTGCCATACTTCAGGGTTCGTTAACCGTGCATTTATCTCGTCAGACTTGGAGCCGCTAACATATTCCCACAGTGACAAGCACCTGATAGCACATTGATGAAGCGGGATTTTTGACAGAAAGAGGAACGTATCTGACGCTGTGCTAAAAGTTCTCTGTGTGTGTGTGTGTGTGTGTGTGTGTGTGTGTGTGTGGGTGTGTGTGTGTGTAGGTTTGTGTGGAAGGTTTACAGTGCATCCGGAAAGTATTCACAGCGCTTCACTTTTTCCACATTTTGTTCTGTTACAGCCTTATTCCAAAATTGATTAAATTCATTTTTTCCCTCAAAATTCTACACACAACACCCCCATAATGACAATGTGAAAAAAGTTTTTTTGAGATTTTTGCAAATTTATTAAAAATAAAAAACGAAGATTTCTCATTTACATAAGTATTCATAGCCTTTGCTTTAACATATTTTTAAAGTATCATATTTCATATTTGGTCGCATATCCTTTACATGCTGTTACTTCCTGAAGTCTGTGACCATCAACATCAAAAAAACTGTCGATATCTTATTTTTAGGTACTGTTACAAGCGATACTATAACCTCTCTGCATTTGAATGGATCTCTATGGAAATTGGGGGGTGAGACTAGATTCAGCTGTAAATTACACTGGTACAGTATGGAACACATGGCTGGCTAAATGGCTGTAAGTTATCAAGGGTCTGAGCTATCAAACGAGCCCCAAACCATCACTCTGTTGCCAGATATGGAGTAGATGTGGATGGATCACTTTAAGGGTTGTTTCTCCTGACTTTTTTCCCCATAGAGTTCTATAGGAAAATGAGTCCGGAGAAATACCCCTTGCAGTGATCCATCCACATCTACTCCATATCTGGCAACAGAGTGATGGTTTGGGGCTCGTTTGATAGCTCAGACCCTTGATAACTTACAGTCATTTAGCCAGCCATGTGTTCCATACTGTACCAGTGTAATTTACAGCTGAATCTAGTCTCACCCCCCAATTTCCATAGAAATGGTCACAGACTTCAGGAAGTAACAGCATGTAAAGGATATGTGACCAAATATGAAATGTGATACTTTAAAAATATGTTAAAGCAAAGGCTATGAATACTTATGTAAATGAGAAATTTTATTTTTCTATTTTTAATAAATTTGCAAAAATCTCAAAAAAACTTTTTTCACATTGTCATTATGGGGTGTTGTGTGTAGAATTTTGAGGGAAAAAATTAATTTAATCAATTTTCGAATAAGGCTGTAACAGAACAAAATGTGGAAAAAGTGAAGTGCTGTGAATACTTTCCGGATGCACTGTATGTATTAGCAAGGTTCAGGCAACTCAGACAAGGAATCCCCTCCTTGTTTCTGTCCAGGAAGAGGAATCTCAGGTCTCTGTTTAATCTACCTGGGGTGTAGGGAATTTGCTCTTAGTTAAGTACCAAAACACATGTAGGTTTGACTGAATGCAGTCTGCGGCGGCTTGCTGGTTCATTTCAACCTCGGCGAGAGCAAGGCCACAAATCATAATTAGCCTCTCTTACAACACAACTCTCTTCCATTCACTGTTAATTACTTATGGCCACATAGTTTGGACAAACAAATATCTAATCATTGTTCTGCTATGTTTATTGCAACTGTTTTAATTGTTTCTATTAGTGAATTAATTAATGAATAACCTTATTTAGATTGTTAAGATCAGGGGTGCACAACAAGGGCCGATCCGTTTCAGGATTTTGTGCCAAATTCTGCTCTTAATTATTTAATTAGCTCAATCATATCTTGATCTGACATTTGTATGAGCACCAGCTACAGCCACAAACTTAGTGTATCCTAAAGATTTTACTGTGCTCAAGTACAGGAGTGAACCAGCGTAGTTTTTAGAGCGGTCAGAAAACTAAAACTAAGGTAATTGGTTGGAACAAAAACCAGTACACTTGCCCTCAAGGACTGGAGTTGTGCACCCCTGGTTTATATATACGTAGGAAAAAGATGACCCAAATGGGCTGAATGTCCTGTACACATCAGCAAATGTTCTTATGTTCAAAGGTCTTGAATAACATTCTCATTAATTGCATTACAGTGTGGTGTCCTTAAGAAACAGCTACAGTTTAAAAAAAAAAAAGAAAAAGAAAAAAAAGAAGCCCAGGCCAATGGGAGAACAGGGCAGGAAGTAGGGTGGTGCTACAATGAGCTGTCAATCACTGACTTGTCTGAACAAATGCAAAGGTTTTGCCCTGCCTAGCAAAAGACAATGTTTGGTTCAAAATAGAAACAGGTGTCAGTGACAGTTGTACCACCGCCAATATTTATTGTTATTCTCATACTCCCATCATTCTTCTCTATTCTATTTCAAATAGAGTAGGGGAATGCAGAGGCAGAATAGAGATAAATGAATGTCGTTGGCTTCTTGATTATCTATGGGGCCATGTGATAGATAGACGGGAAGAGGAAGCAGCCATCTCTCCTGCTCCTGTCAGCACTCGACCCGCCATGCCTTCATCTGTGCCAGCCAAGAAGGCCTGCTCTGGGCCTGGGCCAGGACTTCATTTAGTCCCTCTGCACAAAGCACTGTTCTCCAGAAACACCCACATGTTCATCTTACATTACAGGCATTTAGCAGACGCTCTTATCCAGAGCATTTTTAGCATTTTTTACATATTAGCCATTTATACAGCTGGATATATACTGAAGCAATTCAGTACCTTGCTCAAGGGTACAACGGCAGTGTCCTACCTGGGAATCGAACCTGCAACCTTTCGGTTACAAGGCCAGTACCTTAACCATTATACTACACAGCCGCCCATATCTGATATAAAGGGTTCTGCTGAGTCTAAGTGAGCTATTGGTTCAGTGTCTTGGATTTTTGGATTTAAAAAAAAAAAGTAAATGAGTAAGTAAAAAGACGGCGCTGTGGAGCTAGCATGGTGTGTCGCGTCTGCTAAGCACATTAATGGTGTCGTACAGCCAGGAGGTCATCTGAGGCTGTGCTGCTGTAAGCGACGAGTTGATAAAGTCTCACCACCCTGCAGCTGCCTGTGTCTGCAACCCTCACCCACCCATCCGCCCCCACGCACACACACACACACACTCACATGCACGTGCATGCACACACTCACATGCACGCACACGCACACACACGCACATATGCGCACACATGCGTACGCACTCCCTGATGGGAGATGTAGGATGTACTGTATGTATGGAAATTTTTGGCCATAATCTGTCCCACAGTGCATTGCAGTTTGGTCTATATTTACTGAGGAACCATTTCCCCACTGACACAGAGAGGCAGAGTCTGCATCTACAGCATTACATAACCCTGCGCTGTGCTACAGTTGCCAATTTGCACAATTACAGTCTGTGTACAAACGCCGCAAAGTGCTGTGATCATACAAAATGGATTCCCCTCCGCAGATAATTGTAGCAAAGCATTCCCGCAAATCTCTTTATTTCAGCCATTACTCTGGTGGTACATTGTTCTGTGGGGGTAATTTAAGGCAGAGAAACGGGTGAGCCAGAGAACAGAAATGGCGACGTATTGAGTTTCTACCCACTGGCTCTTCTTGGAGCCTTCACACGCCATGGTAAATAACCCAGATGAAATGATTTGAATTGGAACAATCGCAGGGCAGACGGAAGCAAAACACCGCAATCTCGACAAAAGCAAACACGTCGGAAAAGACAGTTTTAAGAATCGCGACAAAGCTCTCGTTAAAACTCCTTCAGAATGAAAAGCTGCACGGGTCATTGGTCCAGGTGCACTGTAATTGCTGTGCAGACTGCCCGCTGCTTCGAATGAGGAAATCAAGCTCGGGCGGGATATTTCACGAACGCAATGTTTTATTCATAGGGCCCACCATAATCCTGAGTAATAAGCAACCTTACGGTTGATGGTTTCATTAATATTCAAGTTAAGGATTGCACTGAATCATGGTTATTTTTGCCTTAATCTAAAAATTAATGATCTCTTTGAAATTCAAAAAAAGAAATGCTGCATTAAGATTCTACACCATGTAACTGAGAACATATGGCATGGTGACTAGATCCACATTTTGCTGTTTGAACGTTACATCATGCAGTTCCATCCCTGCTACACTCACGCACTATTGTTCGATTTTGTTAGATATTGGGATGCCATTTTGGCTCTGTGTCAGTCCCTCAGTAGGTCTTGCCTCTCAGGAGATGTAGTACATCAATGAATATTTTGTGGCGGTCTCACATCTCAAGACATCCAGCCCATAGGGACGTCCATAGGGATTAAAATGGAGTTGTAATTTCCATTTTAATAGATAGAAATTTTAACACCTCCACTGTGTAAGTGTCTGATGTCGGTGTCCATATGTCTGCCTGATTCTCCATAGCATTTTCTCAAGCCATTACTGCACACTTCTACAGATGTAGTTTCATGGTCGGCCCGATTGAAGAGGAATGAATAAACCAGAGTGAACGAGTGAATATTGCGGAGACAGCAATCCAGTTGGTGCTACAGTAGATCAGTTTGAGTACAAAAACACACCTGGTCGGAATGTCTCTCTTTTCCTCATACAAGGAAGGTAGACAGGTGTGAGATAGATGGTTTATTTAACTGGCCCCATTGAGCATGCACTGTATTTCATTTATAATGCCTATCAACCTTAAGTAAAAGCTTTTCTTTTTTATGATTACACATAGGAAAGGAAAAGCTTTTATAACTGCTAGAAAAAAGTAATAAGTTTGGAAAAGCACTGAGACGAGATCCTACCTTATTGTACAACCCCGTAAGAATTTTTACTTATTCTTCTCCAGCTAAATTTAAAACCCAAGGACAAAACAGTCTCCTATCCTTCTGCAAAAAAAAAAATATATAAAAAAAAATCTATATTTTTAGAAATGCGTTACTCCATAAATATTAGTGCTGGAGAATAACAGTCATGCTGGTAGGAATGAAGTGGCTCGTGCCAGGTTACACACAGACCAACACTTCTCCTTCTGCTATACATGCATTGAGGGGGGTATACAGAAAAGGAACATTAACTTGATCCCTTTCTATATTTGGATTTACAGCGCTGCCAGGAAGGCCCATGTTTTAATGCATTCTTTATGAAGAGCCCAGAAAGCAGAGAGAATCACATGCTTGCAGTCACACAGAGAGGGTATAGGCTTTCGATCTGGAGCCCCCTTGGGCCATCGCCAGCGTTGGGTCCTTGAAGACGAGTAGGCCAACACGGCGAATTCCCCCCACGGCAACCGTTATTTATACGTCTGTTCTGCCGAATATGAACGCGGTGCTTTGTCTGCTGGCTGTGTAACCTGGGGGGGGGAAGGCTGCAATCGTCCTGCGCGAGTCTCTTGCTAAAAGGCCTTCTTTAATCCTCTCATCTACGTCTCCTCCACTACCTTTGCCCCACGCCAGCGCTGAGGCTACACCCTCCTGCACAGTGGCAAGGCTTTAACTACCAGCCATTCCCCTCACTTGACCACAGCAATCCAATTTGACCCCAAATTACGGTAGTAATCCCACTCAGTTTAGAGCTCTTCTCTGGCATGTGGGTGAGCCCCATGGTGTGCAGGCAGCAGGCAGCAGACTCAGCAGTGGACAGAGGTTTAGCTGGACGAGCTGTGGGTCCCTGTAATCAGTGTGACACAATGTGTTGACATAACTCAGGTCTGATGTCAATTTTCAGACGTCTCCTGACGCCGTTTGCGTTGAGCGAGTTACGTAACTGCATTACGGCATTTCCGCACGGAGCAATGGGGACAACACGCGCCTCGGAAAAACCCTGTCTCTCGTTTTGTAATGCCTGGTCAAGGAGGCCTAATTTACGGATAATGCAGTTCTAAGCCTTGAGCAGGGAAGGAAAACCCCCCTATCTTTGAGCTGTCTGCATGGCCCTTTGGCTCCACTACACTGCAAAAAATGTCTCTTAACAAGTGTTTTAGTCGTGTAATAAGACTTAAAATCTTTTTTTTTTCCTCTAAAGTGGAAAATATTCACTTGTTTAAAGTTACTTTTTGCTTGACAAGTGAAATTCTTACCCCATTGGCAAATCCTGAAATGAGTAAAACTATCTCACCCCCATTGGCACTTATTTAGCAAAAAAGTAACAGAAATATGATTGTAAGGTCTAAATATAAGACTAAAATGCTTGTACGCATTTGGTTTTTGCAGTGTAACCACCAAAGCTTAATCCTAACATGGCTGATCCAAGTCTGGTGTAAATGTTCCATGGTGACCTGGCTGTGCAAGACCATTTTCCTTTTGCATAACGCTGTGTCAAACACAGGCTGGGATGGTTGGGAAAGGAATCATAGACCCCTGCATTACCGTTCCTCTCCTCTGTGGCTCTCCTCTCCTCCCTTTTCCACCCCTCTCATTTTTAGGCCCGTGAGGAGATAGGAGCAGAGCAGTCGGCTTTGGGAAACTTCGTTTTAAGTAGCACCCCGTCCCACATGCGCACAACATGTCCTGAACGTCTCCTGTACCAACAAAGTAATTTTACCTTTTTTCAGAGAGACCGCAATCAAGCTGCTCTGTCATTTCAGCCTAATTCCTCTCGCTACGGGGGGAAGAAAAACATGTCTCAGGCGAAGCCATCAAAAACGTGCGACCGCACGAGACCGGCTGTGTGAGACAGCTGTGCGGTACTGCTGGCAACACAGGGCTTTAATCATCTGACCACAAGATGAGCTCAGTATGATAGCGCCGTAATACTGAGCACATTCCATCACGAGAAGTAAATAAATAAATAAACATGCCTTTCCACGTTCCTTTCACAGCACAGAAAGATGTGGCGCGTTGAAAATGGCGGGACTCTAAACTTTTACACCAGTCCGTCCTGTTTTTGTGCCCTCCTGGCCTTCCGTTTACTCAGAATGCCTCAGTACTGTAAATTCTGAAGGTTCAAAAGGAAAAAAATCACTGCTGAACGTCTCCGGGTGCGGGGGTGGAGGGGTAGGGGGGCGGTGAGCCCCCAGGCCCCCAGGCCCCAAATCCTCAGTCAGCTCCCTTCCACCGCAACGGCCTGTCTGCACGTCAGGCCCTAAGTACACGTTACGGCCGCAATAAGCACTGCGGGCCTGCGCTCTGCATGCATGCGACGGAGCGTTGCTGCAGCGCTCAGCCATTAGCCGTGTCCTCCAGGCGCGCTTCCTGGTATTCCTCCTGCTCGGCGGCTCCCGGCCGCCCAGTGATCCCGCCGCCCGACCGCAGCCGGGCTCGCTGCCACACGGTTCTCGTAGCAACGGAGACAGATCCAGCGACTGCTTTCACTCATCTTTCAATTTAAACCATCTTCTTTTTTTTTTGAGGTTTTAAGTGTACCTTATTATTTATTATTTACATCGTTTGCGTTTGGCTACAGGGTGAGCCGTCTGTGACGCATTTCAAAATTTGAGGTCGTTTCAAACAAAATTTCTCCGCCTCATTTCCCTCTCCTGAACACTTTGTATTTAGTCGTATCCAGACAGTTTGCTGCGTTTTCACAACTGAAAGATTTTTGTTGGTATTTAGCCTTTTTTTTGTTCATTTATTTGTTTATTTTTTGCAGCAGAATTTTAATGTGACAATCCCAACAGCAGAGAAGGCAGGGAGTTGATGAAATTAACATTCATGGATTGAAGAGGAGGAGGGATGTTTGTGCTAATTTCACAGCTGAGTGAGCCTGTCGATTCTGTAGAGGACAAAAGGGCCAGTCTCACTCGAGCTGAGACATCTCCCATACTCCTCTGGTCTCTCACTGCTCCCTATTTATTAAATCTTCTCCAAATACGAGTCTCAGTCTGTTGTAAGAATTTGCGCAATGGAAGAGGTCAAGTTCAGGTGAATACTTCCTTCCTTCTCCTCCTCCTCTTCATTTTTAAAATTATTTTTCTTTCCAATTCATATGGTTTTTGAGGTCATTTCAGAGGAGCACGATTTTGGCTGCACACAGGGTGATTTAAGATATGTTTTTTTATGCAATTGCATGTTGCATTTGCAGTAGTGCTCAGACACAGGTGTGCTGGCTCTCTGCCCTGTCAACAGTTTGATGTTAATTTTTAACCCAAAGGAATTTTATCCAGCGCTCACCAGCAGGGTCTTGGGGTGTTGCGAGTACCACTCTTTCTCCGCTATTTCTCAGCTCTTTCTCATCTGTTTCTCAGCTCTTTCTCAGCTCCTTCACCACTCGCTACCGGCCCAAGCACAAACAATGGGGATCAGCTACTTGCCATTCTCCAGTGACCTTGGGGGAGCCTTGGGATTCGCCCTCGGGCGGAGATTTTCTACCCTCTCGTTGAAATCCCCAGGCGTGAGCAGAGTCTGCAGGCCCATGCCGAGTGTCATAATTGGCCCTGTTTGGGTGCCAGGCTCAGCCAGCCGTGTGTCATCGGACCACAGGTTGGATTAGCTTGCTAAAGATCTTCTGATCCTGGTGTGGGTTAAACAACCAGTCGCCAGCGTATGGCAGAGTTTAATCAGGGTTAATGGGTTTATGCATAGAGCCAATAGGTTTGTTTGCAGTGGGTGTGACTCCTGTCACTGACCTCCTGCAATGTCACCTGCAGATTGGACTCATGAGGGCCACAAGCGGTACAGTGGGGATTAGCTAGAGATTCTGGATAAGGAATACAAGCCGTGACAAGATGAGCCACAGGAGCTCCCAATGCTGCATTAATATTTTGCAAATCAATGCAGATTTTTTTTTTGACAAGCCAAGCTCAATCACGGGGCTTGGTTTTGTGAGTTTTGAGTACTAAGGTAAAATGCCGAGGTTGTAGACAGGTCGCCTGATCTATAGGACCTGCTTGAGTTCTATTATTCTCGATTAAGTCAATCTGTCACTGTGGTCTAGACCTGGAGACAGCCTAATTATCTGTAATGCTCTAAAGTGCTGTACAGATTGTGTATCCTTGCTCAGTTTACAGAGATGTAGAGATACTGGGGTCATCGAGGGCTCTCAGACAGTGCAGATACACAAGCTGATAATGGTCCTGCACCCATTATTAAAACATAATTATCTGATTAACACACAACACTCTCAAACTCTTGCCCTCTTACATGGCAGCAATGCGATATTGCGAAAGCATAGCATAGCGTAGCGCGGGCTGGGCAGGTATTTGCCAGCGGTGGGTATCGACTGTGATTTTGGGAGGGGAAGCGAATTTGCTCGCCCTTCAGCTTTCGAGCAACAGCGAGGCGGAGAGCATTTTTCAGGGCTTGTGTCAGGCCGCTTTGACGAATTGAGCTCGGTGCAGAGACAAGCTTAGCAGAGGCTGGAGCCGAGGTAGAGCGTCTGGCCAAGGCTCAGAGCAGCGGGGATATAAACCCCGGGAGACTCTCTGTGACAGGGGAAGTATTTACAGGGGGAAGGCTGAATCGCGTGTGGAGTCTGGCGACCTAACCGCCAGCTCGCTCCCTCCCTCCCTCCCTTCCTCCCCTTCTATGGAAGTGCGCTCACTCGCTCACCCCGCCCGCCCGTCGCCGCACTAGAGGGTTCCAGGGAACAAAACGTTTCTGCCTTTCTCTCCTCGGCCCTTTTATAGACTTCTTCAGTGCCCACCTTACATGATGAAGTGTCAAGCCGTTCGTTAGCCGGCCGCGCACCAGATTAACTCCTGACCGCTGTTTACTGTGCGGCGGCCAAGTCTCCCCGGATCTCCCGCAGGACCTTAATTGGGCACCGGGGCGACTGTGCGTGTGCTCCAGTCTCCCTCCCCTCCGTCCCAGCTTGGCTCTCGGTAAAGGCCGCTAATGGTGAAGAAGTGTGTGCAAGTGTTTCAGCACCCCCGTAGGCCTGTGTACTTCCTAATGGAACCCCAAGCTGAACGTCTGCCCCACCACTGCCTGGATAATAAAGACAAAGTAAAATCACATCAATTTCCAGCTAAGAGCGAGGCGTTTTTCCGTATTTTATTTTATTTTTTTCACTATTAAAATTTTTTTTGTTTGTTTTTTCTGTGGTCATTTCAGTCTTCCCTCTCTTACATTTTCATTCAAAGTTAAAGCCCATTGTTTGGAGGTTAGATTGAATTGGGTGCTCCGAACCGAACTTGCTTTTTATTCTGGCCATATGTGAAAATAAGACAAAAAAAAAAAACAAGGAACAAAACGGCATTGAAAGCAATAGAGTAAGTTGCTTTTTTGGGTTTAACATGAAGCAGGGTGTGATAGTTTACACATTACTAATCCAAAACAGCAGAGGCCTAACAGACCCTGCCAGGTTTGGGGAGTGGAAGTCCAGGACAGCCAGCGTCTGTGGACGAGGTGAGATGTGGTTATCTTGCCAATCCCAACACTGCTCTGGGTACGAATCAAGCGCCTGGGCCTGCTGCCCTGCCAAACACAATAAGGCTTTATTTAAAAAGTCTAACACTTTATATAATCATTGCATGTACATCTTAATTCTTTAAGAGTTAAACCAACATATTTCAAACCAGATCTGTGCTCCGCTTAAAGTATTACACTCAGGCAGGAGGGCCAGAATTGGATGCTATTGGCTGGGAGGCGAGTCAGCCTTGGCCCTTTTGTGTGTTCTGCATTTGATGTGCTTGTGTAGAAAAATAAATTCAGTTTTAAAATAAATGAAAAAATAAGTTTTAATCCCATCGTGTACAGCACGGATTTTGAAATATCCAGAGACTGACAATGGTGTCTTCCGAGAGAGGTGGGGAGGAGAGGGGGCGGGGTTGTGAGTTGTGTGGGAGCTTTGCTGATTGGGTGGCACTGGAGTGATGGACAGTCTCATGGATGTGAGCTCAGAGAGAGGGCCGCTGTGGCTTGTAAAAGCGTTTGGCGGGCGGGTTTGAGCCAAAGCCAGCTTCCTAAATCACTGGAGAATATTCCAGGAGATCGATATGGCCTTTTATAGACCTGCTGCAGACGCAGCGTCAGAGCGATCTGAGACGCACTCTGTGATGCGCAGGGAGAGAGAGAGAGAGAGAGAGAGAGAGAGACCCGCGCACCGCTATGCTCTTATTTGTGTTATTTTTCAAACCCAAGCAGCACTCAGCTTGTTTTCAGCCTGCTTGCTGGCTTTCTCATTTCCTTTATTTGTAAAGAAAACATCCAGAGCCCCCCCCCCCCCCAAAGAAAAAGAAACAAGACATTAAAATAGCATTCTTGTAAAATATTACAAGCTGGCAACCTTTTAGTCAGCCTTTTCACTGGATAGCTATTGTGGGAGTATTTCTGGAAATAAAAAGACCATTCTATTCTGTTTGTGTTATTCTCTGATGATTGCTAAAAAAATAAAATAAAATAAGAATCTGCTGTCTACTGTCAGAACCATGAATGTAGTTCGACATAATCAATCTTACGCTTTCTAAAATATTGCGCTCCCTAAGTGTATAAGGGTTTGATTTACCGGAAAGTAAATTTAAAGGTTTATCATAAAAGCTAGTGAGGGGACACTAAAGATTCTGTAGACATAACTCAGGGACATTATCATTGTAATGTGCATTTGGAATTTGCAATTTGTTAAATTCACCAGTGAGCTCTCGACTCCTGTACTGCGGGGACGGTGTAGACACGTTGTACTGCGGGGACGGTGTAGACACTTTGTACTGCGGGGTCGGTGTAGACACTTTGTACTGCGGGGACGGTGTAGACACGTTGTACTGCGGGGACGGTGTAGACACTTTGTACTGCGGGGACGGTGTAGGCACTTTGTACTGCGGGGACGGTGTAGACACTTTGTACTGCGGGGACGGTGTAGACACGTTGTACTGCGGGGACGGTGTAGACACGCTGTACTGCGGGGACGGTGTAGACACTTTGTACTGCGGGGACGGTGTAGGCACTTTGTACTGCGGGGACGGTGTAGACACTTTGTACTGCGGGGACGGTGTAGACACGTTGTACTGCGGGGACGGTGTAGACACTTTGTACTGCGGGGACGGTGTAGACACGTTGTACTGCGGGGACGGTGTAGACACTTTGTACTGCGGGGACGGTGTAGACACGTTGTACTGCGGGGACGGTGTAGGCACTTTGTACTGCGGGGACGGTGTAGACACTTTGTACTGCGGGGACGGTGTAGACACGTTGTACTGCGGGGACGGTGTAGACACTTTGTACTGCGGGGGACGGTGTAGACACGTTGTACTGCGGGGACGGTGTAGACACTTTGTACTGCGGGGACGGTGTAGACACGTTGTACTGCGGGGACGGTGTAGACACTTTGTACTGCGGGGACGGTGTAGGCACTTTGTACTGCGGGGACGGTGTAGACACTTTGTACTGCGGGGACGGTGTAGACACGTTGTACTGCGGGGACGGTGTAGACACGCTGTACTGCGGGGACGGTGTAGACACTTTGTACTGCGGGGACGGTGTAGGCACTTTGTACTGCGGGGACGGTGTAGACACTTTGTACTGCGGGGACGGTGTAGACACGCTGTACTGCGGGGACGGTGTAGACACTTTGTACTGCGGGGACGGTGTAGACACGTTGTACTGCGGGGACGGTGTAGACACTTTGTACTGCTGGGACGGTGTAGACATGTTGTACTGCGGGGACGGTGTAGACACTTTGTACTGCGGGACGGTGTAGACACGTTGTACTGCGGGGACGGTGTAGACACTTTGTACTGCGGGGACGGTGTAGACACGCTGTACTGCGGGGACGGTGTAGACACTTTGTACTGCGGGGACGGTGTAGACACTTTGTACTGCGGGGACGGTGTAGACACTTTGTACTGCGGGGACGGTGTAGACACACTGTACTGCGGGGACGGTGTAGACACTTTGTACTGCGGGGACGGTGTAGACACGTTGTACTGCGGGGACGGTGTAGACACGCTGTACTGCGGGGACGGTGTAGACACGCTGTACTGCGGGGACGGTGTAGACACTTTGTACTGCGGGGTCGGTGTAGACACTTTGTACTGCGGGGACGGTGTAGACACTTTGTACTGCGGGGACGGTGTAGACACTTTGTACTGCGGGGACGGTGTAGACACTTTGTACTGCGGGGACGGTGTAGACACTTTGTACTGCGGGGACGGTGTAGACACACTGTACTGCGGGGACGGTGTAGACACTTTGTACTGCCGGGACGGTGTAGACACTTTGTACTGCGGGGACGGTGTAGACACACTGTACTGCGGGGACGGTGTAGACACTTTGTACTGCGGGGTCGGTGTAGACACGTTGTACTGCGGGGTCGGTGTAGACACTTTGTACTGCGGGGTCGGTGTAGACACTTTGTACTGCGGGGTCGGTGTAGACACGTTGTACTGCGGGGACGGTGTAGACACGTTCTACTGCGGGGACGGTGTAGACACTTTGTACTGCGGGGACGGTGTAGACACGTTGTACTGCGGGGACGGTGTAGACACTTTGTACTGCGGGGACGGTGTAGACACTTTGTACTGCGGGGACGGTGTAGACACTTTTAAACCTTCAGGTATGCAGTAGGGAACTGTAGGGATCCTGACTATGCTGGGTGTTGGATTTTAAAGTCCCTACCATAGACAGAGGCACTGTACAATGGAGACTAGCGTTATTAAGGTTCAGTGGCCCCTATCCAGGCACCCGTTCCCACCAATGCATCCCACTTTCCTCTCTCATACCTCCATATCCAGTGGGGGCAATCATCTGCCTCATCCCCTATATCATCATCGTCATCATCATCATCATCATCATCGTTGCTGTATTGGCTGAGGCCGTGTGGATGTGCTCTCTGCCCTTGTAAGAAGTACACCACATGCTGCTGCCGTTTGTGGAATTGCATGTCATGCTTTATTACAGACAGGACACTGGACCAGTGTAACCCTGCAGCTAGCTGCTGTTAGCTGTGGCATGATTATGTCCTTTCTTAGAAAATCCATTCTTCCTCTTTGCAGCCTGACAATGCTGACTGTTGGCCCTATAACGTGCAGCATAATGCATTACAACTGAGGTGCGTTCAAATTCAGTGAACAGAGCCAAATGTGCGTGGCAAACATGTTTTCTTTGAACGGTTAAATTTGAACGGCTTTTTAAGAACGTTCCAAATTGTTTGCATTACCGGTATCGTCAATTGAAATCTCCATGGGAACACATTTCCCTCAGTCCAGCGTCCATTTTTGTTCGAAGTTTGAAATAGTTCACAAACGTTCGCCTTGTTCGCTGAATTTGAACGCACCTCTGATTACATGTAGCTGCATATACTGTGTAGCAGTGCATAGGCTGTAGTTTTGTACTGCATTGTACTACACATTATAGGCACAGTCCCCCCCCCCACCCCCCCCGTAATGCATTATGGGTAGACAGACCAGCGTGTGCAGTGTTGCAAAGTAACCCAGCGGACAACTGCTCCTCTAAAGCTGCTGCACGCTTCCAAAAGTCTCAGCCAGTTCTGAGTAAACAGGAAATGAAGATAACATGTTAGCTTTTGTATGGTAGGCAGTTCTTCTCTGCGCTGGCTGGGCTTCGGGCCCAGTCCAGGTCCTAAAGACCCAGAATGAGACCGGGAGAGACAGCGGTTAGCGCTTATATAGCGCTTATATAGCGCTTATAAAGCGCTCTCTTATCCCTGCGGTGTCTGGGACACAGCCAGCTCTGCTCCTTTTCTCCTGCTGCTGTTCAGCTGGCAACTTCCCCGGAGGAAAGCGGCGGGGTAAAGAGACATTCACACATGAATATACCGTCTTTAGTGAGGGACCCTTCTGCCCTCTCGCCCCTGGAAAAATGCTCCCGGAATCGCCCTGTGAAAAAATTGAAACTCAGGGAAAGTTTTTGGTTTGTCGCGACCTCTCGTTCATGAAATAGGCATGTGCAGTATAATACGTGTAGCTATACTGTGTGGTGTATCTAGTCTACGGGAGGTAATTTTTTCAGAATAACTAGCGGGTGTAGCTCTTGGCCATTTCACAGCATCTCATGCTGGGGTCAGCACAGGTAAGAGTGGTATTGGGCTCCACTTGGCTCACCTTGCTGGGGTGCGTTTCAGCTCTGGTTTGAGATGTAAACATGAAAAATAGTTTGTACCATATATGAACAACTGCTCCTGTGCCAAAGAACTAACTCCATTCCATTTTAAATATTTAAACCTATAAGGCCCAAATATGGACTTCTTCATTCCCTGACACCCTTTTACCGGTGTGCCTCTCAAACCTCGACCCAACCCCTGCCAGATTTGCGCTGTTCGCCTCTCCTCCCCATTACCATATGAGGAGAGCTCCTCCACCTGTTTGTACCCGGCAGTCACTGTTGGCAGGAGGGGAGGCCTTTCTGCTTCAGTGTTTGTGTGAAGAATCGGATGCCAGGCTAAAGCCACCTTGGTGTGCGGGCAGGGCAGAGTCAGAGAGTGGCATCCTGGATCAGGCCTAACGCCCTGGCAGTGCTGTAGTTCCTTTTACCGTTGCAGCCGCAGCACAGCGTTGCATTGCACATTGATATTGTGCGTTACCCGGGAAACCCCTCTGCACAGCTGTTACGGCTGTGACCTATGACCTCCCAGGTGAAAAAGTAATATACTTTAGTGTAATAAAAATATAATTTAAGTATACAAAGTTTATTACAAGTATACTTTTCCTTTTTGTACATAATGTGAAGTATGTTTAAAATGTACTTTTAAAAAGTATAGTTCAAGTATAGTCTCAAACACACTAATTTTTTAAAAGTTTGTTTCAAACGCACTGGTGACATAATGAAATTGTTCTGAAAGTGTATTTAAGATACCAACAAATCATACTTTTTGTTAGTGCACTTAAATATACTTAAGTATACAAAAAATAGTCCCATTTTAACATACAGACATAGTGCACTTAAGTATACAAAAAATAGTCCCATTTTAACATACACAGTGCACTTGAAGTACACTTAAGTACGACTTCAGTTATACTTTTGTACAACTTTAGTGCACTTAGTATACCTAAAGCACTGCCAATTTAGCACAAAGTACATAATTAGTGCAAAAACTACTAAAAGTATACTTTGAAAAAGTATATTTCAAGTATAATCTTTTTTCACCTGGGCTGGTTGTGCAGGTGCTATGAGTGAGTGCTTCTGGGAAGGCTCAGTCCAGGATGCAGGCAGGTCAGAGTGGTTGTGTTGGTGTTGAATTCCCAGGAAAGCGTGTCAAGGGGGCGGGGTTTATAAACAACGCCCGTCAGAGGTACATCTCAATCACAACCTCCTCCCCATCTTCACGGAGGCCGATCCAGGAGCTGAGTTTCTCACCCCTAAGCACCCTGGTCTTCCCGCCTTTGTCGTCGTCGGTGTTTTTGTGATCTGGTCCTCGAGCAGTACAGCGGCTCTCTCCTCCGGGACAGGGGTGGGCTGATGACCCCCTTCTCTCTCACCCTTTCACGTTATTTTTATGTCACAAAAGACACTTCTGTACTCCCAGTCCACCCCCCACCCCCCCTCCCTGGTTCTGTTGGAAGGGGAGCCTCTGTCCCCGAGCTTTTTATCAAGAGCAGCTGTGCAAACCCACACAGAAAGGAGTGAACCAGAACCCCTTACAAAAAAGCGCTGGCGAAATGGGGGAAGACCGTCGCAGATTTTTTCAAGGGACGGAATGCGATAATAAATTAGCTCGTTTTATGAATGATGGATCCCTCTCATTATGCTCCCTTCATTGCAGGCGACTATGAAAACATTCTAACAGACTTAATATTGTATGTGTGTTATATGTACTATATACAGTGCATCCGGAAAGTATTCACAGCGCTTCACTTTTTCCACATTTTGTTCTGTTACAGCCTTATTCCAAAATTGATTAAATTAATTTTTTCCCCTCAAAATTCTACACACAACACCCCATAATGACAATGTGAAAAAAGTTTTTTTGAGATTTTTGCAAATTTATTAAAAATAAAAAAATAAAATTTCTCATTTACATAAGTATTCATACCCTTTGCTTTAACGTATTTTTAAAGTATCATATTTCATATTTGGTCGCATATCCTTTACATGCTGTTACTTCCTGAAGTCTGTGACCATCAACATCAAAAAACTGTCGATATCTTATTTTCAGGTACTGTTACAAGCGATACTATAACCTCTCTGCATTTGAATGGATCTCTATGGAAATTGGGGGGTGAGACTAGATTCACCTGTAAATTACACTGGTACAGTATGGAACACATGGCTGGCTAAATGGCTGTAAGTTATCAAGGGTCTGAGCTATCAAACGAGCCCCAAACCATCACTCTGTTGCCAGATATGGAGTAGATGTGGATGGATCACTTTAAGGGTTGTTTCTCCTGACTTTTTTCCCCATAGAGTTCTATAGGAAAATGAGTCCGGAGAAATAACCCTTGCAGTGATCCATCCACATCTACTCCATATCTGGCAACAGAGTGATGGTGTGTAGAATTTTGAGGGAAAAAATGAATTTAATCAATTTTGGAATAAGGCTGTAACAGAACAAAATGTGGAAAAAGTGAAGCGCTGTGAATACTTTCCGGATGCACTGTATATGTATATCTATATTTGCTCCAGAACAGAATGCCAGAGAGGGACGGGGTTTGGTTAGAGGGGTGTTGGGGGGGGGGGGGGGTTGTAGAGGTGAGGGGGGGGGCGGGGGTTTGGGGTTTGGGAGCGCTGAGACTGTGGAGTAAAAAACTTGCAGGATTATGAATGGCTCGTCCCGTAACAGGAAAGCTGGCATTGTCTCCATTGAAGCGATGCCCAGAAACACTGGGGATTTCCTTGTGTAGGAAGCAGGATGCACCTTCCATTCATCGCTGCACCGCTGTGTTTACATCTGCGTGAGCTGCAGCTGGGTTATCGCACACTATCAACATGTAGCGGAGGGGTTAACTGCTAACTGGCTGGAAGTGTTTGCCTCTAATTTAAATTTGTGTTCATATGGCGTTTAGAGGCTCTGAACAGAATGTTTCTCATTCCATGAGAACCCACTAAAATGGCACAATAGCTTTATGCATGTCTGAAGAGCGGAAATGCTTCCAGAGTTTTGTTCAGAACTGAACTGTAGGCCTCTTCATATTAACAAAGAATAAATCAATAAATGAACAGTTTGTATGGCCCCAACGTGGAGTTGCTGCTGCATGTGCAACAGCTTATGTGGATTCAAATAAACAAACAAATAAATATTCATCTCGCTGTTGAATACCAACAAGTGTATGAGAATGTGTGTGCGCATGTGTACGTGTGAGAGTGAGCGTGTTTGTGTGTGTGTGTTTGTCTTTCCTTGTGTTTGTGTCTGCGCGTGTTTGCGTGTGTGTGCGCATGTGTTTTTGTGTGTGTTTGCATGTGTGTGCATGTCTTTGTCTGTCTGTGTGTGAGTGTTTGCGTGTTTGCATGTGAGTGTTTGTGTGTGTGTTTGCATGTGTGTGCATGCCTTTGTCTGTGTGTGTGTGTGTGTGTGTGTGTGTGTGTGTGTTTGCGCGTGCGTGTGTGCGTGTTTTATTTTCCATGCATCCTAGCATGTAGGTGAGAGATAAGGTTGTGATTACGGGCAGATGCAGGTGCCTGATCTGCACGCCCCTCTCCCCTGTTGCGTTTGTTTTGATTCGGCCGCGCAGGGGGGCGGTTCCGGGCTGCGGCCCTCTATGGGATGTTTGTTATCACAGGGAATAAGAGCCGGGCTGTGACGTCATAACGCTCCGCTGTAGTCCACATAATCAGCCGTCCATCTCAGTGGTTGTTTTTAGCCAGGAGTCCCTGCCAGGCCTAGGGGAGTAACAGTCAGTAACAGTGTGTGCATAGCACGGTGCTCATTAAAGCCTACTTCCCCAGGTATTCCTCTGTGTCTTTAAAGTACTGTGTGCCGTCGATTGTGAGAGTGGCTTGAATGTCGCATCGATCTTGGTATCAATGGTAACATCATTTACAGTGCGTCCAACTTCCCTGGTCGATATTATGATCCAGTGCATGTCGCCCTTTGGGCTGCCGACCACAGAAAGCACAGGCGCGGTTCAGATTTGAGACTAGACCGCGGGGAAACTATAACAGCGTAACATTAGCACTGCGAGCCGTCCAGCACGCCCCCCTGTTTAGGTGTCCTTTAGGGGTAATTCCCCATGTAATATTTCCACAAACGAACCTCCGTACATGTGCTGATGGATTAAATGAGCTGCAGCAGTGGCCAAGGTTCGGTTGCATGTTTGCTTTGGAGCTGGAGCGAGGTGGAGAGGAGATGATGACATGGTGGCGGGCGTGGTCAGCATGTGTGTTAGAAAGGTCAGCTCCTGGGACCTGTGGTTTAAAGTAGGCCTCACGTCTCACACCCCCTGACCGGCTCCCCCCCGCCCCTCCCCCCCCCGACCCACCCCACCCCTCCTCCCTCTCCTAGGTCCTCCAGCGCCCAGGAATGTTCCCTTTATCCAACAGCAGAAATTAAACTGCGGTTTTGACAACCACCTAGAGTGTAGGCCCCACAGCCTTACGAGCCGTTAAAAAAAAAAAAAAAAAACCTTGCGGTGAAGTCAGCTGCTTTCGGACCTTCTGTCCGCCTTCCAAAACATAGCGGGAGAGGTCCTCTCCCCACACAGGCTTTCCAAGTCCACTGGAACAACAACCAAGCCCATCGTCATGTAGGCCTCATTCTCATCATCCTCACTGGCCTCATCAGTTTAACCTTCATACTATACCTCCTCCTCCTCCTCCTCCTCCTCCTCCTCCTCCTCCTCCTCTGCTGTGGGAAATGTGCAGGACTTGTGTGTGCGTCCGTGGCAATGGGTGGGATTCTGAAAGGGGTTTTCCGAGGGGGGGGGGTTTGGCTAACCCTGGTTTGTTTGAAAGCCCCCCCACCCCCCCCCCGCTCCGCCCAGGTAAAGGTGACAGCAGGGGGAGCTGCTTTCATCATCACCTCCGTCTGCAGCATGCGGTAAATAAGTGAGAGGGAACACAGGAGGAAACGGGGATCCTGAGTCACAGAACGCGGAGAACAAAGAACCCGGGGAACAGTGGGGGGGTTCTGCTCCTTTCACATTTCCCCCGCCGGTCACGTGCCTTTGGTTCATTTCCTCAGTAGAAGCTGTGCGGCCGTACATTCGGTCAAGTGCGCGCCTGGGCTGCCGTTGCCGCTCGCGTCCGAGTCCAAAGTGACGTCCAGACGCCGGCCTGGCCACCTCCAGCGAGCCGGCCCAGTAAATCACCGTCTCAGCCTCTCCCTTCAATTTCAGTCTGATGGTGAATAGAGTTACAAGCCCCTCTAGCCATCGTAGGGCCTCTCACTACGGCGTGTATGTACGTGTGTGTGTGTGTGTGTGTGTGTGTTCCATTGGCTGCCAAGAACAATCCCCTGTTCATCTAAGTGGAAGGGTTTTGACAGCACTCTAAATGAACATCTATCTGTCAACGACACCCTGGCCCCTCTCTCTTATGAGCTTTATCAGTGACTGCCGCTGGTGTACTTTCTGTTGAAAAGAGGTTACGTGAAAAATTAGGTGGTGGCAATGTAGAAAATTCCTTTTTTTTCATCTTTAAAACTTGCTTGGGCTGTTTTCCAGCAACGTTTCTGTAGTTCACTCAAAATATTCCTTTTAGCCAAAGTGAACACAGTGAATCCTCACCTTGTATTTTTTATTATTATCATTAAACAGAGAACCCAAGGATTCCTTGTTAACTTAAATGCCTGGCAGGACAAGGCCAGTTCTATCCCACCGCTGCTGATGTCTCATTACATAGTTCAATGACACAGCTGAGGCTAATGTCATAGTCTAATGGCATAGCCTAGGTTAACGTCTTAGCATAATAACACTGCTGAGCCTAATGTCATTGTCTAATGACACAGCTGAGCGTAATGTCATAGTCTAATGACACAACTGAGGCTAATGCCATAGTCTAATGACACAGCTGAGCCTAATGTTTTAGTCTAATGACACAGCTGAGCATAATGTCATAGTCTAATGACACAGCTGAGCCTAATGTCATAGTCTAATGACACAACTGAGGCTAATGCCATAGTCTAATGACACAGCTGAGCTTAATGTTTTAGTCTAATGACACAGCTGAGCATAATGTCATAGTCTAATGACACAGCTGAGCCTAATGTTTTAGTCTAATGACACAGCTGAGCATAATGTTTTAGTCTAATGACACAGCTGAGCATAATGTCATAGTCTAATGACACAGCTGAGCCTAATGTCATAGTCTAATGACACAACTGAGGCTAATGCCATAGTCTAATGACACAGTTGAGCTTAATGTTTTAGTCTAATGACACAGCTGAGCATAATGTCATAGTTTAATGACACAGCTGAGCCTAATGTCATAGTCTAATAGGACAACTGAGGCTAATGCCATAGTCTAATGACACAGCTGAGCTTAATGTTTTAGTCTAATGACACAGCTGAGCATAATGTCATAGTCTAATGACACAGCTGAGCCTAATGTCATAGTCTAATGACACAGCTGAGCCTAATGTTTTAGTCTAATGACACAGCTGAGCATAATGTCATAGTCTAATGACACAGCTGAGCCTAATGTCATAGTCTAATGACACAACTGAGGCTAATGCCATAGTCTAATGACACAGCTGAGCTTAATGTTTTAGTCTAATGACACAGCTGAGCATAATGTCATAGTTTAATGACACAGCTGAGCCTAATGTCATAGTCTAATAGGACAACTGAGGCTAATGCCATAGTCTAATGACACAGCTGAGCTTAATGTTTTAGTCTAATGACACAGCTGAGCATAATGTCATAGTCTAATGACACAGCTGAGCCTAATGTCATAGTCTAATGAGACAACTGAGGCTAATGCCATAGTCTGATGACATAGCTGAGGCTAATAACAGATCTGTGGCTGATGTGCTGTATGTTTAATAATGTAGAGGCTGATCTGCAGTACCTGTGATGGGCACAGCAGGTGAGGTGTCAGGCCTGAGGTGGGGGGACAGGTGTGGGGACTGTGAGGGGGTGAATTGAAGGTTTTGTCCTCCACCCACATCCTGGAAGTCAGGGGTTATCTGGGGCTGGATCTGATCAGCGCCGGTGAAACAAGCCAGCGAAACGTTCCGCCCTTATTGGATTATACGTTGTTAAAACGTTCCGGTTTGGTGTGGCTTAATAATTCTCCGCTGCCTCACACAAACCGAACCAGATGTGGCCTTTCCATATAAACCCTCCGTTCCTTTCATGTTTCACACCAGGAGAGAAACTGTTAAAAAGTAAAGCACAGGAGTTGTAAGCCACACTTTGTCCGTTTAATTACTCCAAATGAATATAGGGCTCATAGCGCTTCCCTCTCCTACCCAGCGGAAATGTGAGGTTGAAAGGAATTCTCGCCCGTGAGAAAGTTCCTGGTATTTTGGACGAACGACTACTCCTCCGTCTGCGCTGCAGTGAATGAAAAATGTCACTTTCTCAGCGTAGTAGCTCTTGGCTACAGGCAGAGATTCCTGAAGACTTGCAGGGGGAGAGAAGAGGATGAACTAAATGTAGAATTGGACCGGCTGCTGGGTGTGTTTAATAGAGGGGATGAGCGGGCGGCAAGTCTTTGCCACAGCTGTCGGTGTTGATGTTGTTCAACAACGAGAGGGAGGGAAAGAGAGAGAGAGAGAAAGAGAGAGGTAGAGGGAGAGAGAAAGAGGGAGGGAGAGGTAGAGGGAGAGAAGTGCAATACCTTAACCCAGGGGCTGTCAGCGATGAAAAATAGTCGGGACCCAGACAAACAGCTTCGGGGAAGCGATTGTTTCCGGGCTGAGAGCTTGTCCAACAGCTGTTTGTTTTGGCCATTGTGCAACACCCCCCGTCCTCCCCCCTTCCTTTACTTATAAAAAAAAAAAAAAAAAAAACTACAACTTTTTCATCCAGTGGGAGGGCTGCTTTAGCTACAGCCAGGGCGAGGTGTCTATTTTCCGGGATCACTGTTGCGGCACGGGAGAGCTGTTTTGACAGTTGGAGCTGGGGTTTGTTTTTGAAGCGGGCCTGGTCGTACACTCCTATGGAATGAGAGAGAGAGAGAGAGAGAGAGAAGAGGAGGGAGGGAGGGAGGGAGGGAGGGAGGGAGGGAGGGACAGACAGCAAGAGAAAAAGAGGCACTCACAAACGCACACTTAACCCGACGCTCTAATCACAGGCTGCACGCAGACTGGAAGCTGCCTTCCTCCGGAGTTCACGCCCCCCGAGGGCTGCTGGGATTGTAGTGAAACTGTGTCAGAGACCGAGGAGGACGACGGGGGAGGCTGGCCGGGCGAGTCTCCTCGCTTTCTGTTTGTCGCGCTCGCTCCGGGCTACAGAATGATTGCAGCTCATCTCCCTGTTAAGACGTCTCTTTGAACGGCAGTTTCTTTCGCTCACCCCTCTCTACCTGGCTCTTTAGCCTCTCCTGTGGGAACTGGGAATCAGCCTTTTTTTTTTTTTGGCTGGTTATTTTTTTAAGTAATTTTTGTGGATTCTCCTCCTCTTCGCTCTGATTGAGTTTTTGGGACTATGCCGGTAGTGGGGGTGGCCTCCAAACTCCGACAGCCGGGGGGGTCCTCCCGGCCGGTGCACACCGCCCTGCCTATGCCCAACCTGGGCAGGACAGCCCAGGCAGCTGACCCCACTGCGCTCTCCTGTCAGCTGTCACTCAAGCCCGCCTGCGGTTACCGTGGTTACCAGGAGAGGAGCCCCCCGGGACGGAGCAAGGAGACGGAGGACAGTAAGGTGAGTGTGCGGTCTCCCTCGCCTCTTATAGAGCAGCGATTACCTTCAGTACCCGGGAGATTCACACCTGCACTGCCTAGCACAGGCACCCTGGTTATATTAGACTGGTCTCTGCCTCATTCGTGTACTGTGCTGGCTAAGGCTTGCCACAGAAATACTCTGTGTGCTGCGACAGGTGTCCTGACTGCTTTATCGATGTAAGTCTTGCTAAGTTCTTCACCGCTGTAGAGTGTCACTTGCTAGATGTGTTACCGATACTTTACAGCTACAACTGCTGGCTGCTTCAGTTATAGTCGCCATGGAGATCATTGGCTTATTACGCAGTGCCCTGGAGTCCCGTGAATCTGTTTTTCATTGAGAACCTAGTCACACTAAGTGTGCGCTTACACTAACATCCTTGTGTGCGGTGGTGCGGTATTTTGCCGAAGCTATTAAGATTCCTATCAGTGAAATGAACCGTGTAGTCTGTTTGGAACGCAATGCATAGCAATCACTGCTACCTGAGAATCCCTCATTTCCAAATGTACATGGCTTGAATTCAAACCCACCTCCTGTCCACCCCCCCCCCCCCCCCCCCACACACACACACACACCCCCTCTCCCCACTCCTCTGGCTTTAGCCCATGTTAGCGATATCATTTCAGACAGACCGCCTGAGTCTTCCCCCTCTTCAGCCTGGTCCTACGCTAAATGCTAACCGTGAGAGAGGCTGGCAAGCACTGAGCACATACCGCTGCTCATTAAATGCTCTACCATACACAACAGCTGATGCCAAGTTCTGGGTTTCTATCTTTTTTTTTTTTTTTTTTTTTTTTTAAAAGCTCAAAGTGGTGCTTCGTTATGACTGTAGTCTAGAGGGGAGGGTAAAGGTGTGGGGGGGGGCTGGGGACGGAACAAACCAGCGAGTTTTCTTTTTTTAAAAATCCCGCCAAAAAAACCGTCTTCAGTTGCGTCCCACATTTCTGCGTTCCTACCGGACCAAACAAACAGGCTTTCCTGTTTTGGGAGCGACTCCATCGGCCGTCTCCTTTTCTGCGCCGGCTTCCAGAAAAGTTCATGACCTCCCTTTTCAAACAGTAACCAGCCCTGTAGTGCAAGGGGAGGGGAGGGGGGCGTGGGGGGGGGGTGGGGGGGGGGCGGTTTCTCAACTCAATGAAATGTGCGCAGGATCAAAGCCCAGGAGTGCTGGGCGGATCACCCCTGGATCCGTGTAGCGTGTCCGCGTAGCGTGTTTGTGAAGCTGTCCATCACTGCGGCGTGGCACATGAGGGAGGGAGGGAGGGGAGGTAAAGAAAAAGCTACTGTTGCCCCCTCCCCACCTCTCCCCCCTTCCCCCTGCAGAGCGGATCATAGGCCCTCTCCATCTTCTCCTTTGATTATTTTTAAAGGTAAACTCGGAGTTTGTGGACAAACGCCCACCCTGGGCAGCCGCAAGGGCTGCTGGGTAATGTCTCTCACAAATGCCCTGCTTGCCCGAACCTGCAGCTTGACTGTGTGACAGGTATTCCTCCCCCTGGGCTGATCCAGGCCTTTCAGTCGAACCCGTCTCCCTGAGCCTGGGCTGGGCGGGGCTCCAGGCCTCTTC